>JAZGTI010015935.1:0-13081 GCA_036877585.1 Botia kubotai
AGCTAAATGACTAAAAGTAAATGTAAGTTGTAATGTTCACTGTAATGTAATGTTGTAAAGTTATCTTTTATTAAACACATTTATTAATCTTATATTCATAAAGGTAAGAAAACTGGCATCTTAACATTTATATGATCAAATTGGAGAAACCATTATTGTAAGAACAATTATTTCAGATTCAAAAGTTCATGTTTTTATACAATCAATGAGTAAGATAAGATTGATTTCAGTGTCAGTGATGGAGGATCTTAACTCAAGCTGTTAGTTCCCCCCTGGGATTCTTCATCAAAGACATATCATTTTTAATACATAAAAAAATCCTTGCACTTTTTGCTGAACCAAGATGGCTGCCGGTATTTCATGAATATGATTTTCATAGGACTGAAAAAGCCACCTGACTTGAGAGCAATTACACCATCACACACAAGCATGCTCGCGCATAGATGGTGGTACGTTTCCGTGGAAACGGGAGTTAATGAGGCTGCAACCTGAGAAACAGCAGAAGCGACGACATCGTGTCCCACTGTGATTGGAGAGCTCTTCGTCCTTTTGGAAGGGCTACAGCCACGCCCCCTCCCCCAATTTCAGACTCACTCAGCATTCCTCAATGACAGACAGATGGCTGGACCAATCACAGGACACGATAGTGTGCACAGAGCTGACTGTGCCTTCTAGTGCCACAAACAGAGGGTCATACCAGTTACAGGAATACATGACAAAACAAATAACACGACCATAATTCTAGACACCATCTCTATCTATCTGTCTGTTGTTTATCTATCTGTCTGTCTGTCTTCTCATTGGTATTCTTTTTAATTACATCTGTTAGGGTTAGCATCTCTCTCTACCTGTCTGTCTGTCTGTCTGTCGTTTATCTATCTATATGTCTGTCTGTCTGTCTGTCATTCTGTCACTTCTTCTTTGTTCTTTTCCCATTTCCCTCCCCAGTTTCTCTCTCTGTCTCATCATTTCTCCTTCTTTGTGTTTCTTCATCTGTTTCTCTCTTTCTGTGTCTCACGGTTTCTCTCTCACACACACACACACGCGCACACAGTCTTTCTCTCTCCGCAGTATGGGGCGAGCGGGCGACGTGTGCCAAAAGGAGAAATGCTGCATTATGAAACACAAACCCACATACACACACATGGACATGCACATGTGCACACACAGATCTGTGATGGAAAGAGAGACGTAGACCAGTTAAAACAGAGAAACCCAAGTGAGTTTAATTTCATTTCTTTCTGCATTGTGTAAATTTCATTCTGTTCTTGCCTGTAGAGAGAGAGAGAGAGAGAGAGAGAGAGAGAGGGAGAGAGAGAGTGTTTGCACATTATTTTAGGAGGCTGGACATCAGCCATGGCTCTGAAGAGACAGATACTGTCTTTACTTTGATCTCTCTCACACACACACATACACAAGTATACATTGGGAAGGAAGAAGGGTGAGGGTCAGAGCAGAGATACATTTGTGTGTGTGTCATGTGTCCAGGGTTTGCCTACAGTCCGGGGCGCCGCTCGCAATTTTGGGCCCTATGACAAAATATGAGGTTGGGCCCCCCTAGTAGTGTTATCACTAATAATGCAGATCTCTGGGGGCCCCTAAAGGGCGTGGGCCCTTAGAATTGTCCTAACTTTCCCCCCCTTAGCGGCGCCCCTGCCTACAGTACATTGTGTGGACCAAATGTTTTAAATGTCCCCTCATAAGAAAGAATTGCTTGGTAAACATGCTAAGTGATGTTTTACTGAAAATGTAAACGATATATGAAGGTTTCCGTAGAGGTAACAGTAGATATCAATATGAAGTTCACGTTATAACTAAAAGCAAATGTTTATGTGTGTGTAGGAGGGCGAGCAGCTGATTCAGGAACAGCCCGAGCTGCGATCAGTCGTGGAGATAAAATTGAAGGAAATCAGAGAGTGCTGGTCTCACCTGGAGAACACCACTAAAGTGAAGGCCCGGCAGCTCTTTGAGACCCAGAATCACCGTACAAGCGACATGCCCGCCAACAGCCTCAATGACCTGGACCAGCATCTCACCATCATACAGGAGCAGCCGCCCACTTTAGGCTCCGCCCACACCTCTCAACCCACCCTTCTACAGCCCCGCCCCACTTTCAGCCAGCAGCTCCAGAGGATTCAAGTGAGTGTAAAAAACAGCGCTGTCTACAACATACTTGATCTTAATGGGTATTTAAAACTCAAATGTGTTTAAAAACTGTATTCATTTGTCAGTCAATGGAAGCCCAGATGCAGCTTTATCATGGTGTTGGCGAAGTAAGGGGCGGAGCTGATCAGCGAAGACTGGAGGGGGAGGGGCCAGGAGGCATAGCAGAGACACGAATTGGCCGTCTCATTGAGCCATTGAAGGAAAGGAGACGAATTCTTCTCGCATCGAAAGAAATGCACCAAGTCACGCAGGACCTGGAAGATGAGATTGTGAGTCTCTTGTTTTTGTTTCCATTTAGTTGTTTGCTACAGAAAATATCACCATGACTGTCATTATTGCTGCTATTACTGTTTTAAGTAGTTCACAGGACAAAATTTACACAAAAGTTAAACATAAATGTATGTTGAAATCTTAAACCTTAAAGGAAGATTAATCCAAATCCCAGCTAACAGGGAACGTTCTCATTGCGTTTGGAGACGTTCTCTAAACGTTTTCTGAAATGTATCAAAAATGTTCTTGCAGTAACATTAGTTGAACGTTTTTAAACATATATTATATCAAAACGTTAATCTTTGGTTTTGAATAACTTTTTATAACTAAGCAATTACCGTAATACAGCATCTTTAAAAAACTGGACAGTGTGAATGTTTCTAGAACATCCAAAATAGTATTATTTATGTTTGTTACTTCATGGAAACTTTAGGGAAAGTTAGCTGGGGGGTAAATTGTGTCATCATATACTCATTGAGACTCGTGGGTGGATTTTTTTGGGTACCAACCAAACACTCAAAATGAAAACTCTAGATTCTGTGTTTACTTGATCTTGAAACGTTCTGTCTCTGTGTGTTTGACTGTAGATGTGGATTCAGGAGCGGTTGCGTCTGGCCTCATCTACAGAATATGGGACCAGTTTGCAGTGTGTCCAACAGCTAATAAAAAACCATGAGGTGAGTGTTACCTTTTCAGGATAGAATTTGGAACATTTTCAAAAACATAATTATTAATTCTTCCTTCCTCCCAATTCTGATATAAATGATTTGGGTAATTCAGGCTATTTTCTGCAAGATTGTTATAAATGTGAATTTGATTAACTGTCATGTCATGTAATGCATTAACTACATGTTTTAAATTGATTCACAGTCCTAATAAAAATATACAAATTAATACAAAGACAGGAAGATGAGGCGGGGGGGGGGGGATGTTGGGCTTTGGAGACCTGTGTCAAAACACTTTGCATGATGTTTAGTTGTGTTGCAGATTGTGATCATTTTCTTGGATGGTGTTCTGAGTTCTGAGACACAGGATCCTTGAGGTCACCATAGTAACCAGACTTTGAGAACAGCTTCAGTTAATCTAACTAACCTCATAAATTGATGCTGGAGGTTTCCTGCCATCATGTCTTAACAGTAGGGCTATAAAAGTTATTAGAGGAGATCGGAGTCTTTGAATTGATTTGTCGCCACTATTATTTAGGCCGACAGCCAAATATAAACCTAAATACCCTTTGAAGACTGTCGGTCAAGTCACTCAATCCTCGATCTTAGATTGATTATCAGCCAAACTATTTATTTATTATTAATTGTCTGTTCATCGTTGATGTCTTTAGTCACATTTCAGATTGTTCTGTGATCTGCTGCTGTTTAATGAAGCACTGCTGTGTTTGATTGGCGCCTGATTTCTATGATTAATGCTGATTGGCCAGATGTTTAAGTGACCCTTGACCTGTGTGTGTGATTGGATACTCAGGCTCTTCAGATGGAGGTGCAGACTCGGCGAGGGCGGCTTGAAGAAGTGCTGGAGAGGGCGGAGGCTGTCGCTGCCCTGCGAACCCCAGAGGTGGAGCTTGTGCGGGAGGGGGCGGGGCACGTGAGGCAGCTGTGGGAGGTGCTCCAAGTAGAGATGGAACGTCGCACAGTGATGCTGGATGCCGTAAGCCACGCCCAGCAGTACCATACCCAGGCAGCAAAGGCGGAGTCTTGGCTCAGTGGGCAGAAACTTCAGGTCCTCAATGAGGAACAAGGAAACGTATGTACTGTATCTTAAATGTAACCTTTCAGAAACATTGAAATAACAATTAAAAGTTATGTTCATTTACGTAGCATTTTTCATGGATGCTGAAATAGAAACTGCAGCATCTATGGTTAATGTGATGTGGTTTGTCTTTTCTGTAAAACTTCCTTCTTGGGTAAAACAACATTTCACTCACACATATTTTTAAAAAAGGGGATTAGCACCATTTTTAACCCTGACTTATAAACCCTGCTTCTATATGGTGAGAGTGTAAAACGATGCAGTGCTAGAATGTCACAGTGAGATGTTTCAGAAAAGGATTTACAAATTTACAGTGTAAAGTCAAAACCTGACTACCCAGGATCAATTACTAACCCAGGCTAAAGAAGTTATGAGAAACACGGATAACCCAGGATTACACTAACCCCAGGTTAAGAACGTTGGTTTCGCTCTCTCTCTCTCTCTCTCTCTCTCTCTCTCTCTCACTGTTTCTCTCTGTTTTACTCTCCCTCTGTCTGTAGGACGAGGCGAGCACTCTTAGGTTATTGAAAGAGCAGTTGGCGTTAGAGCAAACAGTGGAGAATTACGCAGAGACAGTACACTCACTATCCCAGCAGTGTCGTCGCATGCTTGAGCTGGGACATCCTGACAGGTAAATGTGATGTAAATTATCATCTGTTGCATCACAGTGTATAGCCCCGCCCACAATTAAAGCTCATTGGTCCGAAATGACATCGCCCATAGCTGTATATTTGACCTCAGTCAGTCAGTACGCGCAGCAATATGCAGCATTTTCACTTTCCTGGTTTTGTCGTGCCTGGTTAGGACACAGTGCTGTAGCAAGCATGTTATGAACTGTCCCTCAGGCTCTGACATGCTCACGTGACTCTTTGTCTTTGTCTCTCTCAGTGAGCAGATCACCAAACAGCAGGCTCATATAGACCGGCTCTACGTGTCCCTAAAAGATCTGGTGGAGCAGAGGAAGACCAAGCTGGAGCAGCAGTACTGGCTGTATCAGCTGAAGCGAGAGGTGGAGGCGCTGGAGAAATGGATCTCTGAGAGAGAGGCTGTAGCAAGTTCTACGGAGCTCGGCGAGAACCTGGAGCACGTCACGGTATCACACACACACACACACTCGTTTCTTATCTAAATTGGGACATTACATAGACTTCTATTATTTTATACACAGCTAGTTATAAACAATATAACCTAACCCTAACCCACACTATATAACCCTACCAGAAAACCTTCTGCATTTGTACAGAATTTTTAAAAACTTTATTTTTATTTAATAACTATATTTTTATAGTGTGTTTGGACAAATGGGGACGAACCCAAAAGGAGGTTTTTGTCATGTTTTGCTCACTTTTGGGTACAAATTAGTCCATTTTGTCCATTTTTTGGGTACTAATTTGTCCATTCTGTTATTGCAATGAAGAATGCAATGGCATGCACATTTCCTTGGATTTTCATGAACAGCATGTGCATGTAGCCTCTGCAGTCTGTGTGCAAGTTCCTCTCATTGCTCTTTGGTGCTTTCAGGTTCTTCAGGGGAGCTTCACTCAGTTCTCCTCTGAGACCCGATCAGTGGGCCAGAAGCAGATGGACTCCGTCAATAAGATGGTGAATGAGATGATTGACTGCAGTCATTCTGACGCCGCCACCATCGCAGAGTGGAAGGACGGACTCAACGAGTCCTGGGCAGATCTTCTGGAGCTCATGGAGACCAGAGCACAGATGCTCGCTGCCTCGTACCAGCTGCACAAGTTCTTCACAGACTGTCAGGAGGTACGTGAACAAACCAACAAGCATGACAACACTCACTGTCACTCAAGCAGAGCCCCTTTATCAGAACCCACAACCCACCCTCCATAATGTTCCAGAATGTTGTTTTGAATGTTCCAGGTTTTTGATATATGTGCTATATAACATTAAAAAAACATTCTAGCTAACGTTACTGCAAAAACATTTCGATAACTTTTAGAGAAAGTTTTTTGGGGAGAACCTTTAGAGAACGTTAGTCGATGTTCTGAGAATGTTTTTGTTAGATCGGCCACTGGCTCAATTGTACAGGGTACGGGAAAAAATGGGCTCCTCATCCCCTTGGTCCAAAACTAGGTTATACCTTAGAGGAGTCACAGAATCTGAACAACAGTTCTGGTTGTCCTCTCAATCATGCAATGTTGTTACAGTAACACTATTATTACCATTAACTGTAACTTTTATATTGCACATTTTAGAAATACTTAGACATTAACACAAACCCAGCAAACATGTTTTCTTTGACTTTAAGTAAACACCTGTAATTGGTGTTGTGCTTTTGTGTGTTCTTGTGTTTTGTAGGTGCTGGTCCAGATTGGGGGTAAGATGAGACAGCTGCCGGAGGTGAGATCCTGTCAAGTGAGCTCGGCCAATCCTGGCACACTACAGAGACTCCTGCACTCGTTCGAGCACTCCCTGCAGCTGCTGGTCTCCCAGGTAACACACACATACCTCAACACCTGTTCTGAGCAGGTGCGGCAGCCACATTAAATAGGTGTTGAGACTAGTTCAACCTCCTGACCCGGCCGGGGGTGTTTCCCATTTTTACCGAAAAGCATAATAGCACTCAGACGCAGTGTGTGATGTAACAGGGAGGTGTAGTAATATATACATAAAGTACATATTACTATACGTATATAGGGAACATCTGATTGGACAAAAATGTATTGTGCAAGATGAGTCATCAGTATTGTTTATCAGTTTTCCAGCAAGTAATGGTTCTTTTCAATGTTAACTGGTAAATATTAACATTGTCATCTTTGAGGCCTACAGTAGCATATAGATGACCTTAATGTGAAGAGGCGTGGCCTTAAAGTCACAAAACTCAATTTTGATGTCATGAGCCCAGCTAATATTCTCTAAAAGTTCTCTCCAAGTTATTTAAAACGTTTTTGTCAAAAGTTCTCAGTAACTTTTTTTACATTATATATAACATATATTTCAAAAATGTTATTCTTAGGTACTTATTGGAGCGTTTTAAAAATGTTACAGAATTAAAAGTCTGAATAATGTGTTTATAATCAAGCAATAACGTTAATACAATGTCCATAAAACTGGATGTTCGTAGAACTTACAAAATAAGATTTGTACATTTTAGTTATTTACCGTTATGGAAATAATATGAAATAATAATACAACATTAAATTTCACCCTTTGCCTCCGCAGGTGCGACAGCTGCAAGAGAATGCGGCCCAGCTGCGTGCTATTTATGCCGGAGAGAAGGCGGACGCCATTTTGAGTCGTGAGCAGGAAGTGATGCAGGCCTGGAAGGAGCTCCTGGTTGCATGCGAGGGCAGTCGCGTGCAGGTCACCACGGTAACCGATAAGATCCAGTTCTTCGCCGTGGTGCGGGAACTGAGCATGTGGACGGACGGAATCATGGGACAGATTGGCCCAGCCGACAGCGCGAGGTACCAGATAATTTACAGAACGATGCTTCTGAATCTACGACTGGATCTTCTGCAGGAATCAGCTGTGCGTGAGGTTAACGTGTGTGCGTGTGTGTGTGGTCTGTATCTGGGTGTGGGTTGTGGTGTCGGCTGGGTCGCTGTGTGTGTGCCAGGGATCTCTCTGTGCTGGAGGGGATGATGTCACAGCATCAGAATCTGAAGAGTAAGATGGATAACAAGAGCAAGAACTTTGTGCATTGCGTGGAGATGGGCAAGATGCTGCTGGCTGCACGCAACCCCGCAGCTGAGGAGGTGCATACGAACCTGAACTTACTACAACTGTTCATTTCATTTTTAATTCTGTTTTATTTGTCACACTTTGACAAATTTTGTATCCGTTGGTGAGTTTAGATTAATCTAAACTATGTGAGTTTAGATTAATCTAAACTATGTGAGTTTAGATTAATCTAAACTATGTGAGTTTAGATTAATCTAAACTATGTGAGTTTAGATTAAGCTTTCTCAGTACGTTTTAGTTTAGTTTCGTTTAATTTTCATTAAAGGAGCCGTTCACCCCTGAATAAAATGTCCGTTATAATTTACTCACCCTCATGCCATCCCAGATGTGCATGCCTTTCTTTAGCTGAACACAGTCATATTATAATAAAGTTATATTAAATAAGTTATATAAGTTATATTAAATAACACAGTGTCTCTTCCCAACTTTGTAATGCCGTTGTGAGATCAACGTTTTGAAGCTCCAACAAGCACATGCATCCATCATTATTTATGTCTAACAATACCAATAAGGTGAACTAATACAGTATCACTTTTTCAGTGATTGTAACATTTCAGATTAAGTTTTGCTCATTATCATAAAACTGCATTTTAGAACTGCTTGGTATCGATGCGTGTTTGTTGAAGCGATTAAAGAGAATCTTATAAAGCAATATAAAGCAATTTCAGAGCCAAGATACCAATGTTGCTGTATATTGAATGTCAAATATCAAAAAGCTGGAAAATATTGAGATAGGATTTTTTATAATTGAGCTCTAACTGAAGATCACATGGTTTCATAAATGACCACAGTGTTCATATCATCACACACAGATAAAGGAGAAGCTGGATCATGTGATGGCCAAGCAGAAGGAGCTGAATGACCGCTGGGAGCAGCACTGGGAGAAGCTCCAGCAGGGTCAGTGACCATAACAGTGCTGTAATGTTATCGACATGTTATAGTTGACAATCTTACGCTTGCTTCAACACTGTTGTGATGTTATTGTTGTTATTGTCAGATTACAGTTGCCAGTCTAGCATTGTGACTGCTTTAGTTCTTACAGTTCCATTTAATATGTTTAATAAGTATTTTTTGTGCCCTCCAGCCCAGCAGAGGATGCAGTCTACCCAGCCAGGATTGGTGGAGCCGTCCTGGCTCACAGTCAAGGAGCCAATCACTCCAAACACTCGTGAGGTAGGAGGCGGGACCGACGAGGTGGAGGAGCTGATTCGCAGACATGAGGCATTCCGCAAGGCTGCGGCCACGTGGAAGGACCATTTCAGCTCATTACGACAGGTTACTGTGAAAACAAAGACTTATTAATAAACAAATAATAAACTAAGAGCTAAATTCCAGCGTCTGGTCTTTGTGGACCTGAATTGTTTCTTTCTCCTGTTTCTCTCCTCTATCTTCAGGCAGAGAAGTTGAAGGAGGAACAGAACAAGCCTGCTACCTCCTCTCTCCTCAGCAGGCAGATGTTCCCTCTCTCCTGCCTTGTGCCCAGCTCTTCCTCGTCTTCTTCATCCTCCTCTCTCTTCCGTAACCCTCTTCAGGACTCTATTCTGGAGTCCAAGCCCGGGCCGGACCTCACACACCACACAGAACACGCAATGGCACACGCACTCACTCAGCGGCTTGGGTCCACCTTTAACCCCTATACACCTGTCATGAATGGCTCCTCCTACCATGGGCTAAACCAACCATCAGTGGTCATAGGGGAGGGTCTTTCCTACCATGGGCTAAAACAACAGGGTGTTCCAGGACTGGATAATTCCGGCTATCATGGGTTAAACCAACAAGTTGGTGTCTTGGGGGTCAACAGCTCAAGCTACACTGGATTAAACCAACAGGGTGCTTCAGGAGAGGACAACTCCGGCTACCACAGCCTGAACCATTTAGGTGCTGTGGGGGTGGTAGAACCCAAAATGGGATATGCTTGGCAGCACCTGAAAGCCGATTGCCTTCAGCCCAAAATCAACCACATTCACAAAGCTGTTCCACCTTTACTGGAGGCGCACCGTGCTCAGCTCGCCTGCGGGGGCGTGAACGTGCCAGCTTCCCCTGTGGGCCTGGACCCCTCCCTGGAGATGATCCACAGCCGTTTACAGAGGGACCCCCGCGGGAGCCGGTCCGACCCACAGATGGATCACCTGCGGCGGGAGAGAGAGTACCGGCTTGGCCGTCAGACCTCCAGCGAGCAGGAGATCCAGGCACGACTCAACGAGCTCCCGCTCATCGTTAGACAGGAGCGTTACCGCCGGAGGATGGAGAGACAGTCGTCCAGTGAGCAGGAGGGAAGCGGGAAACAGAGAGCACCGAAACACGACTCCAGTGATGCAGAGTCTGGGAAAGAGCCGTCCGACAAGAGACAATCGGGGTAAGTCGAGTCGAATTTATTTGTATTGTGATATTTACACTACAGGTATTTTTAAAGCAGCTTCACAGATTTACAAGCGTGAATCTCTATGAGGCCATCCTCCAATAGCAGCAAACTGTTGACCAAAATATGATCATTACTGTATGTGTTTGGGTTTACTTAGCTATAATTTGCTATACAGACATATGTATTTTTTTATGTGCAAATATGATACACGCTCCTTTTTTAGATAGCTAGGTACATGTCTGTTTGAAAAAGTTTACTTGGCTATATTTAGGGACAAAATTGTTTCCATAAATTAGCTAAATCTAAAAAAAAAACATTTTTAGGGACATCCTCAAAGAAAAACTTCACAATTTTCTTTTTTCTAAATTCTGATTCTAAAACACTAAATGTTTTCAGTAGGTTTATCAGTTTAATACAGTACAGGAAAAGCAGAAGTAAATGTTATGCCTGTATTGGGGTCTAACTTTGTTTGTTTTTTAGGGAGAAGCGTTCCACTATGGCTGAGATTGTTGAACAAGTGCAGGAGAGAGAAGCTTGCAATGTATGTGTCACGTACAGTATCTGTGTCGTATTGTTTGTATTCATGTTTTGGCATCAGACCCGTGACCTTTGCACTGCTAACACAATGTTCTACCAGTGTGATGTAAAACCAGTAAACCCATCAACTTTCGCATGAAATTCCTGCAAGAATACCTAAAGGGGACACGATGTTATTCATATTACTACTTGTAAGCACTTTCTAGAGAGCACCCACATGAAAAATGTCAGTAACGCAAAAACAAAAGCAAAACGAGGTCCTAGCTCAAAGGATGACTTTACATAATAAACTTTTTCCCTGAATAATTGATGTAAGTGCTTTAACAAAAATACGACTTCACATTTTGGCCGTTAAACCCTCCAGAATGCCATTAGCTGCCCAGACTTCTGTTCTGAGTGCATGATCGTACGCACGATGCTGTACACACATCTGAAGCAGCTGACATCGTGTCTTTTCAGGCGAGGGGGGAGGTGTACCGGCCCTCCAGCAGCCTGTCCGCACCCGTGAGTCGCCTGGATCGTCCCCGGGCTCGTGATCGCCCAAAACCGCGACGAAGACCTCGCCCAAAAGAACCAGAGGAGCCACGGAGGTCACGTTCTGCTCCTGCCCAGAGCGTCCCCACTACACCCCAACCTCCCACACACACTGTCCAACATGAGGGTTTCCTTTACAGGAAACATGAGGAGGAGGGAAAAGAGAGGAGCCCCAACAGGTATTCTGTAATGTTTTTTAAACATTCCACTAACAACCTTAAAATAATGTTTTTGATATATGGTATATAATATAAAAAAAACATTTGATTAATCAAGCTAATTGATCATTACAATACTGTTTTTTACGAATAATAGTGTGTTCAGAATAACATACTGTTGTGTACTGTTGTGTATTAAGTTATACGATTTGCAACTATAACATATTATCATTGTTAAACACAAATGCAGCGGTATGGTCACATTACTCACTAAATTACAGCTAGTCTTTCACACCCCTTGCAGCAAGTCATGGGTAAACCTGTTTTGCGTGCTCAAACAAGGAGAGATCGGTTTCTATAAGGACGCGAGACACAAAACCACCCCCTACAACGACGAGCCACTTCTCAACCTGGCCATCTGCACCTTTGACACTACCAACGGATACAAAAAGAAGAAGAATGTCTTCATTCTGAGGTAAATTTAAGGGCCGCCTCATGCCCGATGACCTCTAAGCAATGCTAATGCTCATGCTAACAAAGCTAACAATTTTAGGTTGTAAGAACTTTTCCATTCCAACGTTTTCATTAAGTAAGATAAAGAAATGTTCTAGGAACATCCAGTTTTTTAGACATTGTATTAACGCTATTGCTTGGACATAAGAATGTTATTGGAATGTTTTTAAATGATGTAACACTTTTAAAATATTCCACTAACAACATAAAATTTTTGATATATATATGACATATAACATAAACAAATTATATAACCCTGACGTTACAGCAAACATGTTTTTGATAACTAAGAGAACGTTAGCCAGAGAACGTTCTGTATCTTCACATCCTGATAGTAATCACTAAGTAACGTGGTCTAAATATATTTATATAAATATGTTATCTTCTGTGGAAGGCACAGGAGCATAAAATGTTCATCCAATCGTTGCATTCGGTTCGAATTTAGTGATAGAATGTCCTACTTGCCAGTCAAACTATGTATTTGCATGCCTCTGCACACTATTGGAGGAGGCGTGGCTTTGGTGATCGCTCTAAACGGAGGGCGGGACCTTATACTTTTAAAGCTAGGTGTCTGATGTTAGCATCTAGGGAAATGAGAGGCATTCAGACGTTTTTTAATATATAATTGTTTATTTCAGGACCAGTGAGGAAGGGGATTACATCTTCCTGGCCAAGGATGAGGTATGTCAGATGAAACCTCCTGTGGGGTCTTCTAGAAGAAGACAAACAGCTAGAATAACTTACTGTACTCTTGACACACTTTATCATACAGCTTGCTCAATATTCTGCATGGTTAATGTTGTGACATGAGTCTGCCTTCCCGTAGCTTAACTTAGCGTATGGTGCTAGCCAAGGTTATTATAGTTCTGCATTTTTAAATTAGTTTTAATTATGATATCGTTTTCAAATGTGCTATACATTTTAGTTTAGTTTTAGTTAGTTTCATTAAAGGTTTTGTTCGTTTTAGTTTAGTTTTAATTTTGTGAAAACATTTCTATTTCGTTTTTATATATTTCGTTTCAGTTTTAGTTTTAGTAATTATAGTTTAGCACAGTGAACAGAACACCTCCAG
>JAZGTI010015936.1:0-12623 GCA_036877585.1 Botia kubotai
AACTGCATATCAATTAAGCATGTTCCTGGAACTGGTGTTGTTTACCTGTTAGTCCTGTCTTTATTAGCCAAGTAAACAAAGAAGGAAATGATTACAGGCTAATGTTTCCCCTCTAAGGCTAAACGTGTCTTGAGTAAACGGGTGGATCAACTTGCTGCTTGGAAAAGTGTTTGCAATGTCCAAATATATACTGGAAATCACAGTTTTTGCAATTTATTCACCCTAAAATAACCAGTGCTTTCCTTGTCCACTGTGTACGGAGCCATTTGGTGACCTAAATGAGGACCAGTATGTAAGATTTATTTGTGTTGGCCAAACTTTTGATGAGAACGAGGAAGAGGAAGAGATACAGTGTTTCTAGTTCTTGGGTGTTGCAGAATGAACATTGCACAGAATGAACCAACCGCACAACAAATTACGGTAATGTTTTGTTTGTGGTACTGTTGGTGATGTCATCTGTCTAATTAAGTTCCCTTTTAAAAGTTCAGGATTTTATTTATTCTGTTTGTTTTTCTGTATCTCTTCACGATTAAATTGGTGGGTACATTTTTTATTATTCATTTGTTTCAGTTTTTTATCAAAAAACTGAAACTCAAAATTCAAGGCATTTCTAGTCACCTTTAGGGATACACCCAGAGCTTATGTGTGTCTGAAAGCTGTCTTATCAACTGAACCCAGAAAAAACAAAAAACAGCTATAAAGAAGCTAAAAAGATTTAGTGCACACGGCTTTGTGTTAATCAAGCACAGATGTAAATAAATCAGGACAGCTTCTCCGGTAGGCCTTCATCAGTAGCAGCTGCCTTGTAAAGCAAGGATCCAATTACGGCTGCCGAAGTTTCAGTCTAACCAAATGCATGAGTCTAAAAAAATACAGATCCCGAAAACTGACCTAGGGTCAGTTTCAAAGGTCTGAAGGATTAACATATTAGCTGTGCTGCTCCACCTCTCTTGTCCAGCCCTGTCTCTTCAAAAGCAGACACTCTTTCCATAGCGTTGATGTGCTCTGCCAGCTGTTTGGATCTGCTGTGTGTTTTGTTAGGACAGCTTGTTTTAATCGAGCTGTGCTGAGGAACATTTCTGCAAAACTACTTAGGCAAAGGCTGAAATGAAAGAGAGATACAAATGGAGCAGAATTTATGGGACAAACTGGATTTTACAAGTTGAATTAGACCTGCTGCTTAAGTCCTCAGGGGTAATAACATGTTCCTGTAGCTCAGCTGGTGGAGTGTGGCGCTAGCAGTTGCAAGGTCGTGGGTTCGAGTCCCAGGGAAAGCATGGACTGATAAAATACACGCGTATGCATTGTGCTTTGGATGAAAGGGTCTGCCAAATGTATAAACGTAATCAGCATGTGACAAAGGAAAAGTTACATCACAGGAGAGTCAAGATGGAACAGAGATGGACAAAAATGGTAAAACGTACAACTGTTGCAGTTTTTGGGGCATCATGGAAAATATGAGTCCAGGGATATAAGAACACAGGACCATGAAAAGAAAAACACACATGCACATTCTGCTAGTCACACAGTCATTATTCTACACCCATGGGTTCACTTTATAAGCTGGATAAGACGCAAATATGAAGGGCTCATTGCTCTTAAACTTAACGATAGTCCCCCCCAATCCTGTCCAAGTTGCATACTTTTCTGTGTATGTCATGTTTATGTGGGGGACCTGTTCTGTGGGGCACATGAAGAATGTGCCAGCCCTGTGCCAAAAGACACTGTTCAATTAATGACTAATATCCACTTATTCCTAAATCTATTTATTTTGTAGTTTTACTGTTCTTTTCACCATTAAAATAGGTCATGTAATCTATCTGACCAGTTATCCCAGCTAACAGGGAACATTCTCAGAACATTGGCTAATGTTCTCTAAACAATGTTCTCTTAAAGTTATCAAAAACGTTCTTGCACTAATATTAGTAGAACTTTTTTATGTTATACATCATATAAATCAAAAACATTATATTTAAGTTTTAAAAAGTTACAGAATGTTCACAGAAATAACTCTCTGATTTTGTTTTACTTAATGGAAACGTTAGGGCAACATTCTTACAACATAAAATTGTTAGCTGGATAATACATTCTGTGTTAACCACAGAATATAATACAAATGCTAGGATAAGACCATCTACTGGTAAAGTAATCAGGCAATTCTCCACAAGGTTCAGAGAACATCCCAGTGGCAACTGCCAAACTTTGGAGACATCACAGTTTGGTTGAAGGAATCTTCTGTAAGCAACATTATGAGACTGGTGAATCCAGTTGGGCGATACAGCTAAAAATGATACCTTGATTTTTTTCAGTCATATTGTTGTATTTGATATTTGTTTGTATTTATTTATCTAATATATTGCTGTTAAATTTGGTGAGTATAGTCTTTCATTTATGTCACAGCCATGAACCATGGTTTGTCACCCACTACTGCTAGTAGGTGGAAATGGGGAGGGACATTGTCATTTTAAAGTGCATTTCATTGGACAAAAACATTTTTTTGCCCACCAGTGCAAGATTATCAGTATTTTTGGTCTGTTTTCCTGGAACAGGAAAAAATGAGAGAGGAAATACTAATAATTAGTACATAACATACAGAAGGCTTCAAAGTGATTGGACAACAACCACTTATTTTGGGAGGGAAAACACTCATTAAATATTGATACGCTTTATTTAAATATAATAAATAAATAATAATAATAAACATAATGACCAAATTTTTATTTGTACAAAGGTTTGTGTGAGAGTTATGTCTCCTTCATGATAGAAATACAAACGTGTGTGTGGTTAACAAAGGGTACATTCTGCATGGTGCAAATGACTCAAAATACATCACTTTGAAAAAAAACCAAGGGTTACTCATAGCTCACGGTTCCCCATTTCAAATACAGCAATGTTCTGCAGCATCTTCAGCTTTATGCTCCCTGCTTCATTTTTCCTGACTGACCCACATTCCCATTGCCCGATAATCATGCATATCCCACAATGCCTGCTGCCTCCACGGATGACTTCCACACTCTCTTACATATGCACATATCATAATCAAAATGTCATAGTTTCCATGAAAATTTACCCACCACAAATACTCGCCACATCCTGAGTTTCCGTACGACTGCACAGCTTTTAACAATCTTTACCAGCGCAGAGCCCAGGCAGACCACTGCACCAAAAGCCCCAAAACTCCTCCTCAGCTCCTGCCTCCTACCTACAAACACCACTTACAGTCTTTACTGAAGCAGATGGCCACCAAAAAATAAAAACTGCCTCATGTTTTCCATGTCTACCGACGCGGAAAAGGTCTGGTACGGACAACTGATGGTTGGCCACTGCCCACTGCTTCAGGCTTGGGTACATAAACACACAGGGAAGGCGTGGCAGGATGTGGAGCAGCCCTGGTTTGGGTGAGGTTTGCTGACTACATTGAAATGCCATTCATTTCCCATCTTTATCAAAATACACGCAGGGGAATTTTTCACATTTGGATGTTTTTTGTCGCAAGGTCTGTTCCTCACAGTGTGTACAGAAGGAGAAGTGTCCATATACCGGGGAAGACTGTTGACATGTAGCTTGCGAAAGTCACATCCTGATGACAATCTGGCTGACGCAAACTGTTGTACGCAATCAGAATATGAGGTTCAAGTAGAAAACAATAACAAACGAACATTTAGGAAAATTAATAACAAGCTTGCCCTACGGTGATTGTCCTTTGAGTGAACTGTGACGATGTGAGGTTGAAAATTCCTGGAACAGGTTTACGTATTTGACGATTTTAGTGATTTTCCGACTAACAATCTGTTCTTGATAACTGCTTCCCTGCTCGGTATGACAGGGATAAGCTGGTTTGACTTGGATCTTACGAAGGTCTTGGATCTAATAAATGACTAAAAAAGCTCAAGTTCTTGCTTAACACAAAAGAAAATCAATTCTCCTCTAGTGTTGTTTCTATCCAATTTGTGTCATATGTCAATGAACCACTAAAGAAGATGACAGGGAGAAATAGATCAAATTGGAGCTTCTTCATCTTTCCAGACAAATGAGCCAAGATATTTATGTGTAACAGGTGAACCTGATTTGTTTGGTTACAACATCAAAGCAGAAATGCCCTGCTTGACAACGAGGTGTCAAAATTCAATAGCTAATAAACCTGTTCGCATCATTGAAACTGGACACACGAACATTAAATGCTTCTAATAAATCAACCAATTCAACCCCTAGAAAAAACATTTTCCCCCCTAAAAACTGGGTGGCCAAACTATTTGTTCCAGGTAGCTTGTGGTAACAGTAAAGCTAGACACGGCATGCAGATGGTAAAAAATATGTACACGTTATTGGTCTGCTTGCATACATCATTGTTCCCTTGTTACTCTATATGAATGGCCACCATTGTTTTTTTCTGCACCCAACTACCACAGTCAAAAATCTCTGGTTCTGTTACACACGGGTTGTTGGTACGCTCCGGCCTCTGAATAGACTACCTGTACTCTGATGAGGAGTGTTTATACAGAGAGGAATTTGGCATCCTACATGGTAATTCCTCTTTTTCCCCCAATTTATAACTACCTTAGCCTCCTCACAAGGAATCCACCACATTTTTATTCAGGAATGTTTAGCACCACACCCTGGCCCTTCTTTCTATTCCATGTGACCTGCAGTATACGCTTTACTCTAGCCATAAAAATCAAGTTTGCCAAAAAGGGATCAGACCCAACTATGACCAACGCTTGAAACATTTTAACAGATAAACATCTTGAAAAGACACTATTATTAGGCCGCCAGTTTGGCAGTTTACACTTTATTTATACAGTATAAACAACCCTGAGGACATCAAAGGAAAACAGTGCCATTTAAAGCTGCTCCAGACCTCAAGACCAAAGGCATTTTTTAAACTTCTCACAGGTTCAAATGTCAAAAGATCGCATTCATTGCTACACAGCTTCCCCTTTATGTGATCATGTACAGTGGAAGGTGACAGAAAGTAATGGGAAAAGAAAAAGGGGACCAGGAACTGAAAATGACCTCAAACTGATACGTGAACTTGTGTCACCCAAGGCCCTGCTGAACCTGATGTCATAGCACTACCTATAAGGCCATGTCATGAACTTGCCCAAACTTTGACCTAATACAAAGATTAGGTCAAATAATTTCTCAATTCAATTTCTTCCCTATTGAGTTGCTTTATGTCAGAGTCAACAGCCTTGTGGGTTGAACTTTGACATATAGGGCAGTAGTGGTTTGGATGACCTGAGTTCAAGTCCATGCTTTTGGTACTCTTCTGACTCCTGTGCCCCTCTTGCTCTCCTACATAAGTTACCCTACACTGCCCTGTCAAGTAAAGCCATACAAAGGGCAAACATATACCATAAAAGGGGATCTCATGTTATGTTAGTTTTAGGCTGACAATTATTAGCTTAAAAGCATTTTTATAGTACATAAGAAGAAAACTATTGGTGCAGCTGGGTTTGCAAGTGTGAATCATGAATCATGGGCCTGTCATTGTTTAGACCCTCATGTTGTGTTTGTGCATGATTCAGTAACAGTGAACTGTGAGGTAAATAATGGAGCACAGTTGTACCCATAGGGACTGTTATGAGCACAGTGGTCCCTGCGTCAGACAACATACCCGCGGACTGCCCACAGTTCGTTCACTGTCTGATGCATATTTCACACAAAACTGCAAATGACAAGAAAATGAACAGTGGTTGGTCGCTAATATGTCAGTCAGTTATTCCTTTTCTACTCACAGTGGGCAGTTTTTGGCCAGAATATGTTGCAAGATGGACCAGACTTTATATAGTTAGTCAGAGGTCTGGCTATGTGAGTCTGGCTGTGCGAGATTGGACTCTGATGAGATTTTTACATGTCCCACCCCATTGCACACACAAACCACATTAATGCCAATGACAGATTCAAAGAAATACTGGCAAAAACACTGACGGACCGCAAAGGAAAAATGACAGCATTTGGTTTGCTTGTTTTATTAATATGCCAAGTACCAGGTTCTGTCATGAAATATGAGGACTGAATTCATTTCCGGCTTATAGTCTGTTCATTTCTACTGCCTTGTGGAACAGCCACTAAAGTTAAGTTCTCACCAATAAATGGAAAAAACTTTCTCAGTTGATCCAAGAAGAATTGGTTCAAAGCCACTGATCTGAGGCAAGGGTGGGTGCCTCAGCCAAACAGTGTGCTTTTCTCACCGTTTTAAGAATGCCATGCATATTTCTGAAAGGTCCTTGATTTTCATAGCTTTTTCCCCTCTGGCACATCCAGAGCTGTCGGCCAGATGTTGGATGCTCTCGGATGGTTTCTGCAGGAGGTGTGGGGTTCTAATCCCTTTAAAAACACTTTAAGAAGGAGCATTTATCTGCATTTGTACACAATGCATTTGTGTGCATTTATCTTAAACTCTATTACCAGCCTGAGACAGGACTCTGGTGCTGTTCCAGCAGCAGGCGTACCAAGCTTACCATCCCTGGACAGTGCTTGAATTAAGTATGAACTGGGAGGGAAAGACCCAGTGGGATGCAAAACATTCTTGTAATTTTTTATCCCTCGGTTTTCTCCATCTCAGTCAAATATGAGACCGGTCGCGCATGAAGTCAAGACCTTAGTAGTTCTACTTCTTTATACTTCCCATTTTTCTCTCCCTCACTTCAATTAAACACACTCACTGTCGCACGTAACGTATTAATGTAACGTATTATGTTATAATTTGCCAGGCACTTTTATCCAACGCAACTTACAGTCTGTGTAGTCCCTTTATTGTGAAGATATATTTTATTACTCAGCATTTTTGTCTTATTTCGTCTCATTTTTGTCTTAATAATCTAAACATCTCTAAAACAAGACACATTTACTCAAGAAGCAAAATGACCTAAGATAACTTAGGTCATTTTTATAATAAAACCCAATTACAAATAAAAAATCTTATCTCTTTCAAAATAATGTTGCCAATAGGGTGAGATAAATATTTGTTTTTAAATAAAAGTAAATAAAAAACAAGTGTATCTTTCTTACCCCATTAGCAATTTTGTTCTAGTTTTAAGCATACGCCTTACCGTTACATTTCTCTGAAAAGAAGACCTAATATATTGTTGTTTTGCTTCTTAAGGATATCTAATATTTAGATAACAAGACAGAAACACAGACCCATAACCTTGTTATTTTCAGTGCCATACTTTACTAACTGAGCTACAGGAAGATGATAAAACTAAGACCTAAACTAAATCTTTACCTGAGATTCACACAGTGGCTGTACGTGGTCACAACATATTGTGGTGATGGCAGAAATATTTGCTGCCTTGCAGCTAGACAGTGAATCAGTGTGAATCCACAGGTCAGCACAATGGTGTGAATGTATTATGTTGTTTGGGTTTGAATCTGTTTCCCCAGCAGACATCTGTGTCACATCCACATTTGCCATTCTACAAAACAATAACTCCTTATTATTCCTCCAACAGGAAACGAGCTCTGTTTTTTAGGCCAACAGAGACAAAACAGAGATGCCAGATATAAATAGATAGAAACAAGCCTCAAAATGTCATTCTGAGATGATGCAGGAAGAGTTTCTGTGTGCTAGTGTGGGTAATAAGGACAACAAAGATAATAGACCAACAGACTGAGCACTTAATCTACTGCTATGCATTCTGGGGACTTAAAACAGTAGCAGGAAAGGACAAGTAGAAAAATGTTGATATGACATCTACAGAGTATGTTTAAGGGGTATACTTAAAACCACTAAAGTAGCACAATAATTAACCATCAATAATAGTAATACTATTATTAATACTAATACGATAGTTCTTATTATTATTTTAACACAGGTAAATTACAGGTAAAACAATCTGGCTTGGGTACAACTACAGCCTCATGAATAGTGAGCCAGTGTGTTTATACAATTTACCTTAGGCGTGATAAGTCAGTTACTATAATTACCGTTAACGTTAGGTGTGCGTTTATGTATTCACTGCCATTAAAGTGTTGCGGCAAAGTTTTGTCCATAAACACAAATTATGTACAACAAAAATGTATGTAAACAAAAAGCAAAAAATAAAAAAGCAGTGCAGAGACTGGTTTTAAATTTACACAACCCCAAACCTGACAGAATTGGACTTGTAAACAAGGTTTTGATACCATTGAATACGCATACGCTGACTGAATGCATGTACATTGTTATTGCCGTTAGTTGCGCGTGTCGCCAACCTGACGAACTGTTTTGATACATTTGCATCGAACTCGTCACGCATCGCGGGTGAATATTTGGCATTGTGGCGCAGAAGGGTTTAAAACGTTGAAACGCACTTACCAACATCAGCGTTGCAGAACGCCTGTTGAGGATGAACGGGTGAACAACTGCACGCTTCTGCGATCTCTCCCACCCGAAACAGTATCAGCACCACAAGTGTGCCAATACAGCTCCTGACACTCTTCATTTTTCCCCTTACTTTAGTGTTTGGCAGATGACCTAAATAGCTATACGATCTTCTGCAATGTCAGATCAAGTCCCTTCAGACAACCGAAAAGTACAGCGTCCGCCTACGTTTAGATGCCCACAACGTTGAGTATTAGTATTACTATTATGTTTTTTATTCCACGGAAACGAACGGGATTGTTGGTAATAAAGAAAGTGCCCTGCTGCTTTATAATGGCCTTTCCAGTCCCCCTTCTTTCCACTGCCTTCTATGGGTGTGTTTGCGTGGAGAGACCAGGTTTATGCCTTAATACTGTGCGTGGACTCCTCCCTTCCAACCAGATTCAGCCAGAGGTGGGCGCTTCCGTGAAGGTCTTCAAAAAGCTTCAAAAGATTTCTTTCACTCTTTATGTCAAGATTGAGTTTTATACAAAAAACGTCATTTTAAACGTTAGTATCAGAATATTTTATATATATTTATATATACAGTATATATATATATCATTTTTAAAGATTTACTAGAATGACGTTTTTTAACATGATGGCCAAACAGCTGTTTGAAAAAAATACGCAGGTAAAATATTTATCCCTTGAATAGTTTACCTGCTTAGATTTTACATATTGCTAATTCTGTGTGAAACATTTTATTAGGTTGTTTTTGTGTCTGATGTGAATCAATGCTAAAGTGTAACATTTAAATAAACATAATTTTAATAAAAAATATCAAAACAGTACACAAATGTGGTAGTGCTGACAGTATAACACAATATACTTTATATATACTATAAACTTTGAATATACTATAAACTTTCATTTTCTCTCCTCTTTCCTGTTATAAATCCAATCTCTTCTGCCTAAACTTGTTTTTACCTTTAATTCTGAACCGTAATCTCACAATAAAAACCCAATTTCCTCCTTATTACACAAACGCACAGCAAAGTTGCTGAATTTATGACTTTAGCTTCTATGACATCCATAAGGAATTTGCTCTTGTAGTAATAAACCTACTGAAGTCTCATTATTGTTACTCTTCACACTCATGAGAGCTGTAAAAGGCTCTTTCTGCTGCTGCGTCTGCCATGAGGCTGCGTCTGCAGCTGGCACGCGCTCATTGTTTCCACTCTGACTAGAGGGAAAAGCAAAAATCCACAATGTGCTGCTATGAGAGAATGAAGTTAAATAAATAAATTAATTCAAGGGTCGGAAAATCTCATGCAAGTTTGTTGGCAATGATTCCGTCATTGTGATGACATCACCTCGCTGGCTGCGGCTGCGCAGCCTCTGCGGACTTGTGCATTTAAATGTCACAGTAGTTTGTTTTTATTTCCTTCGTTTATAATTTCTGATAGTCCCGGACTGGTCACTTCTGCTGTACCATATCCATGTTGAGTTTCTTCAGCATCTTACATATGTTTCCAAAAACAGTTTTGCGGTCATACTATAGTAAACTAGATAAACAGTCCTACTATAAAGGTATATATAAAGTATGACAGTGTTTAGGGGCAGACTTTGGTAAACCTGTATTTTATAGGTCACCCCAATCTGAAAACCTGTAGGCCAACCCCCTTGCATTAGTATGCAACATCTTTTAAACTTTAACCATTAGACTACAACACCACTCCACATAGTGATTGTAGCTTTATACAGTAAAGACAAAGAGACGGTAAACTGGTAAATCTAAAGTCATATATCTTGTCATATATCTGGTGTTGGATGTGCAGCTTCAAGCATATTTTTGTCAACAAGGTTTTCCTATGTTTCTTCAGAGAGTAAAGAAATAATTTTACACAGGTGGACAACAGGCTATAAATATATTTCCAAACGATTTCTCTCTTAATTCATAGACACGAACGCAGTTCAGTAGGACGAAAGCATTTAGCTTAAATCCTCCTACTGATAATGTGCCTTTGTAAAGGAGAGAAGAAACTTTTGTGACTTGGTCTGTCTTTCTGTCTGATGGTGTGCGGCACAGACAAAAGCAATTTAGTGTCTGTGGTAATACTTAACAAGGAAACTATGTCAAAAATGTGTATGTGGTGCCCAGAAGGCGTGTTTTTGTCATTTCTGCATCTTCTGAAATTTCTGCGAATGACCCAAACAGAACAATAGAATGTCAAACGTTCTTGTGATAGCCGGTTTGTAAACAGTGACTACAGCGATATAATCTTTAAATCTTATGTGGAATATTTACACAGTGTTAGAGTTTACTGTCCGTCATTTCCTAACAGGGCACTGCTTTTTTCCAAGAGATTTTCCTATAGGAAAACAGCATGATTTTTTTGGATCTGTGTGTTCGCAGAGTTTGGAATAACAGTTAGATGAACCATCCCATGCTACTTTCCTTTTATAAGTGGTTTCTTTCTATACTGAATAAACAACAAGGGTGTAGACATACAATGCAAGAGATGAGAACATTATTATAAGAGCAAAACATTAATGATATCACCTCTCCACAAAGAATCCTATATTTGGATGTTGTAGCCTGCTAACTGGAAACAGACGAGATTATTTCATGTACAACAGGTAAATACTATTTAAGAAGTGAAATTACAGGCTAAAAGAAATAATGTGTAGGAGAAATTACACGTTTTAAAACTACACCAACATAATTTTACTTTTAAGTTCATGAGTAACAATTAAACAAAACATGTAGGAGGGAGCAGCCAAAATTCTTGTATTTCTGGTTTGTGGTGGGTGATAACAGCACGTTTTTAACATTCGAGTCCAAATGCAATGCATGATCATGTTTTAATACAAGGAAAAGTGGCCAAATATGACATTTATCACTTCAAGTCCTCTTGTTATTGTTGCATCTCCTTTTATAAAAGGGGATAGGGGGACTCCTACTGGACAGTATTAAAAATGATGGGGAAAACTGAAAGGATAGACAGACCAAACACCACTTTAAAAAATGTACACATTTATTTTGTGTTGTTTTGTAGTTCTTTGAGTGCTTTTGTAACTATAAAGATGGCTAGTTAAGAACCTAGTTACATTCCTACAGTGCGTAGCCCTGGAGATCGATTTGAAAACCGCTATGACAAGCGCGAGCATGGCTGGAGCGCGCTCACGATCAGGTTTTCATTCACAGCCAATGTGTACAGGGTTCAAAGTCAAACTGAAGTAACCCGGAGATTTCAAAAAAGTGCAACAGGCAAGTGATGTTGAAAGATCGTGCTGTGGAAGAATACCAGAGTTCGTAGTTAAACTGCTGCAGGATGGAGGCGGACGATTATGGTAAGCTGTAGTTTCTTTCGGGACATGCCGAACGTTTTCAACGTCACGTTGAAAAATGGCTCAGATCCACCGTTTTTTGTGTTAAACTTTGCCTGCAACGTTTTACCACTTACATTGCACAACATTGTTGAAGAGACACGATGAAAGTGATGTAATGTCCATCTGTTCGGTTGGTTTACTAATATACATTTGAACTTGTGCGTCTATATTTGCCCACATTTGTCTCTATTTCAATGTTTTTTTATCGTTAACGTCAGTCTTTCAAAGGTTTACTGTGTTTCATCCTTAGGGACAAAATAAATTATTCAGGTTTAGACAACAGATTTGAGACTGAAAGGATGCCTAAATAATCACAAAACTAATCTCATCCACTTTTCAGCTGAGGGTCATGGTTCATTTGACTTTGATTTTAGTATTTGTTTCCATATGTTTTATATATCTTGGATATTTTATAAACACATGCTCATTAAAGGGTATATATGGGTTTTGCTTCTCTGTGGCTTGTATGGTGACATATTTTCGACATTTTCATTGCTTTCCTGTAGAACGTCAGAGGAGCAGAAATGATGTTACAGGATTTCCTGTGCAAAAACAACAGACATACCACATGTAGAATTTGTGGTTACATGTGTGCCTGTTTCAGTACGTCGGTTAATTTTTACTGTTAACTTGGTAAAGTGACACCTGTGTCAAAGCATTGAAAAACGAATAGGGAAACCTATATGCCAAATAGTTTTCCTGAACTCATGCCGTGAAACAGCCAACCGGAAAATGAATGGATTTCTTAAGCCTCAGGAACTAGCACACGCACTCCACCCATTTTAAAATTCACAGTTCTACATTAACATTTAGTCATTTAGCTAACGCTTTTATCCAAAGCGACTTACAAATGAGGACAAGGTAGCAATTTCAACAACTATAAGAGCAACAATGAATAAATGCTATAAACAGGTCTCAGGTATTCCAACACAGTGTAAGA
>JAZGTI010015937.1:1772-13080 GCA_036877585.1 Botia kubotai
GCTATTGTTGATAAATGTACTCCTCCCCCAACTATCTCATCATTAACAAATACCCAAATGGAAAATAAATTATACAGCATGTTTAAATGAATGATATAGAAAATGGCATATAATATTGCTTTTGCTTACATTTCTTAATCATATGGAGTAAAAACAATGACTAATGTGACTTTTAGAAGCAAAGTGTTCCTAAAATACCCTATAGGCACCACTAAGATGTTTTTGGACACATCAGGATGTCAGCCAGATCTCGACTGAGGCTGTGGACTGACTGGCTGTAAGGCAGTCTACTACGCATTCATTAAAATGTTTACTGTATGAGCATTGTTAAGGTAATTTGACGATGTGTTTATTGTCTTGTTGTCAGATGTCATTCATAAGGTTAAACCCTAGTTGTCTTTTTGTTCTTATTATTATTATTAGGCCTACTACTATTATTAATTTATAGGGCTATTTCCGATTAGGTCATTTTTACAGTGTGACTTTAAATGATTTTTTATTTAGCAAAATTACAAATAACAAGTAATCATCTAACTATTTAATATATTATCATTTATTTAATTAATAAATAAATTAAGCTCGTAGGTTCCCTCGTACGTGTCAAGATCTTGTTTCTGCAGTTTACAGTATAGCTTATTTAAAACCCTCAGAAATATCAGAACACAAAACCATGTATGTGTTTTTGAAAATAAATGCATAGGCTAGAGTCATTCATGACAATAAAATGTAATCTAAATATCTATATAAATAAAATGTTATTTTAATTAAACTGTGGCACGTATGCACTTGACAGACCCACGTTCTGCATTAAAGAGTGACTCCGCGGTATTCGTTTACATTAACGATGAATATATATATAGCCTAATAAGACCTTGTATGAATACACGAAGGGTATTATTCATCTGATACCCGTTTATTGTTCGAGGAACGGTGCCCAGACATTGGTAGACACGGATCTGCGCGCATTTTTTTTTCTCTCTGACCATATGGTTAGACACATTCTGCATATGAGAGCACACAAATAAACACTAGGGCCTGTCGGCACATTTGTGTCCATGTTCCTATTAAATAGCCGGTTACAACCTCACACCTAAACATGGTGCCGATGATGCCGTTCTGGAAATATTAAAACGAGATTTTAAAATGAAAGGGGCAATACCGTTATGTTAAAAATATGATTTAGTTTAGGCCTGTAAACGTCGTAAAAAGTAGATTTGTTCTCGAGGCCTACAATGGATAACCATACATGCATAACAGAAGAACAGACAGACACTCAAACACATATATGTGATTTGCTATATGCAGCCTGAAATGGTGTACTGGATATTATTACAGCCATTTAGACTGCTGCTGTCAAATAATTATATGCTTAAATTAAGAAATAATATTCCATGATGTGAAACTGGGAAGAGTCACCAAAATGAAAGCGTTGCCATACATGAGTCACCCCAGCCAGGGGTTTAAAATACTCAGTCAAGACATCTCTCATCAGACCGTCAAATTTCCCTTATTCATAGCGTCTCCTCCCCCCTCCCGTCTCCAGCGCATCAACAACATCATTCAATTTAAACGACACTCTCACCTTCCTTCTGCGGGGCTCCAAGCGCTCTCTCCGGGTTGAAGTACGACATCACCCCCACCAGAACAATCACCCAGCTCTGTAGTGACATAGTCGCGGGGTCCACGGCACCACCATCCGAGCGATGCTGTCAGCAATCCACGCCGCGCGTCTGTGCGCTCCCCGCTAATAAAGAAACGTCTCCTAGTTGTGCGAGCGTCTGATGCGCCTTTAATCCGCAATTAAACACGGTGTGAACGATCTTTTGTGTCAGCCTAATCCTGCGATCAGCATCATCACCAGCGCGCTTCTGCTATTATTGGGTTTTCGCCGCTACCCCGTGTTTTTTAACGGCCAGAAAATAACCCGGTGGTGTCATTCTATCGGTGTGTTCCTTGTTTATATCCTATCCTATGTATTGTGTCAGTGGCATGTGTGTGGAGCAGCTATGTTTTCTTCCAAGAAGACGCTATACGTCAGACGCGTCCGAGCCTGCGCTATTATGAGCCGTGCGCGCCTCACGGCGGGTTTCATAGATCGACGTTTTTTCTCCGTTGCCTCGGAATCGGATAATTACGCGATGCCCTTCGCTCAGGTACCTGCTGGCCAACAAAAGCGTTTGTTTGTGAGACTGGAGAGCTGTTGTGAAACGTCAACGCCCCCGTGTCGTGGCCCTGTGTATCATCGCATCAAAATTCCCCTAAATCGGACCACCTCCGGTGACATGATCCGTTTGGGAGGACAGGTGCACAGACCGTGGTATTGAAATTCCGTATAGACTTCAAGTTAATTACATGCAAATCTAAGTCTGAAAAGCAGACCAAATATTTTCACCATACAGAAAACAAGATAAATACAAATTAAAGCTAATTATATAGCAACCATTTTTTATAACCTCAGCTCAGGAAAAAACATTTTGGTGATAGATCAATGCCATTTATAATTGGTATTATGAATGGCAAAGCACAAGGAATTGAAACAAACAACATTTCGGTATGTATTTTTAGTTTGTGTACAAGGAATTCACACAGATATTTTACAAACCCCAATGTCAGCAAAAAATGAAAGATGTTCCCATACTCACACAGTGGATTGTATTCATTTAGTGCTGAAGCCACAGAATTGTGCATAAAACAACTGTGATAAAGACCCTACGAATCAAAATAAGGTATTTTTTAACGTTAATCGCTCCTGTATTGCCAGCACAAACACAGAAGGTTGTTTTTATTGCCCATGTTTACAAAGTCATCGGACGCCAACAAATGTGTTAAAGGGGCCAGATCGATGGCTTTTATATAGCAATCAGTCATTTTAAATGGTCTTTTCACTTCGCACGTGGCTAATTTCTTGTCCAATCACAAAACCTGATTCTGCACATTCCTAGACACATAGTGAATCAATGCCTCTGTAATCTAATAAAAGCCATACTGATCCCTCCTTTGCCTTTTCCGTGCCAGTTCAGGAAAGTAGGCACTGTTGTATGGTCTGTCTCTTTCACCCATCTCTCTCTCTTGTTGTTTTTCTCTCCCACCGCCACTTCTCTGTTCCAGTAAAGCCTGTGCCCTTTTCTTCTCCTCCACTTCTCTTTGCAATCGTTCCGCCCGCAATCTCTCTATGGAACTGTCATAAAAGAAGCAGACATCATTTCAGAATGAAGTAGCAGACAAATGGATTCAACAACAGTCACAGCTTTAGTAGCTGCCCATTTATACAACATGTGTCTCAGGAGCTCAGCAACGGCGATGTCATTTATGTAGTTCTTCAATATTAGTGAGTAATTGACAATACTGAATATATTATAATATTAGCAATACACATCATATAAAAAACCCTTAAAATTCACTCCTGTTACTTTTACACAACAATATAAAATACTAACACATAATATATTAACAATAATAATTAAATAATATAAAATAATAATTAATTAAACAATATAATAACAAATACTAATTATAAACACATATACATTGATATATACGCACTGCAATTGTTTTACTGGTTCCAAATACAGTGTCTTTTATTTTACACTCAAGAAATGTCTCAGTGACTATAATGACATGTGAAGTATGACTAAACTGTTGTGTGGCCAGCAAGATGGTTCATTTGCGCTGACAGACGCAGCAAAAACTATTTCGCACCTATCTCCACTACTCTTTCCTCCTCTGTCTCTCTTCTCCTTCTTCTTGTGCTTTTTCTCCTTCCTGTCTTTCACTGCCAGGGCTTTCTTCATATCCTTAAGAGGATCCAAGCTGTCCTTCAGCTTCCTGTCTTTCTTTTCTTTCTCCTCCTCAGTGACAGTCTTCTGCTTGTGTTTGTCTTGACTTGTTTTGTGTTGATCTTTTTTGTCGCTCTCTTCCTCTCTGTCTTTTCTGTCTTTTAGGTACCAGGGAGTGGCCTCTGTACCAGGAGCCGGACCCAGAGACACTAAAAGACCAATGGCACGCTCCTGCTTCTCCTAGAACAGAACAGAGAATGAAAGCCCCTTTAGATCTATGGGGAAAATGTAAATAGAGCAAGTGACAATGATATCATTACAGTATGGGCAGTACATTACCAAATGCATCACCAATGCCAACTTAATGTTAAAGAAATGCGTTCTTTAGCTCAGATGGTACAGCACATCAACTGACCAGATGTATAGGACCCTGAGGGTACTGTAAGTCACTTTGGATAAATGTGTCTGCCAAATCAATTAATGTAAATGCAAAGTGGGTTTCAGTCTATACATCTTGATTAGCATTAACTGCCTCGTAACTAATTGTGCATCTCAGGACAAAAAATGAGTAAGTCTGTCACACCTTCTCTTCTTTCTTCTCTTTGAGGTATTCTGCATTGCCTTTCTTCTCAGAAGAATCTTCTAAAGGAAAGAGATTTAAGTGTTGCATCTCCTTGTCTCCTCGGCTTGTCTCTGCTGTCTCTCCATCTTCTGTCCATTCCCCTGTCTGCTGGAGGGCTGCTCGAGCCTTGTTTCTCAAATACTCGGTTCGAGCCTGCGGGATTATGGGATAGATAGACAAATCAGAAACCGTTCAGTTCCAAATTCAATCTGTTAGACGTGAGTAAAATAAAAGTCACTTTGGAGGTTTGCCCTAAACACAAAGGTTTGCCCTAAAAATACACCACGAAGGTCACTGTGTACATGGGGGGCCGTGGATACAGTAAATTAACCTAGAAACAGTAAAGTGATGATGGGTTGCTATGGTTACCTCCTGCTCTGCGCGCTCCACTCGCCGCTGAATCTCGCGTTCTTCCTCTGCTGCTTGAGCCTCGTCGCGGCGCACGCGCGCAATGTTGTCTTTATTGCGGACATGCCAGCTCTTCTTGGGCAAAATGTTCATTCTGGGGGATCTGAGACAGCAGTAAACAAGGTACAAAATAACACTGACAGGTAGCAAGTCTCACAAGACACGTAAAAAGTCCAAAAAATGGGGCAACGGTTGAGTTTATGGATCCAAAAAATTGCTTCGCCTGGCTTTCCTCACAGACTCAAGTAACCGCGCACCCAAATCAAACCGCCCAACTCTGTTCTACTCTGTGTGTGTCGAATCGACGCCTTGCATGTTCAATCAAACGTATTGTAACACAACTGTACTAAACTGCATTAAAAATATTTACTGACAAAGCCGTACGGAAACAAGGCTTTGCAAATACCGGAAGTACATTGGCGTAGCATAAAGTACGTCACACGTGAAATATCTGCGCCAATGTACTAAATATAAACCTCCACACGAGGGCGCATTTTTAAAAAAGCTGTTGGAAGAATCTCTACAGCGTGCGTGAAAAGTAACTAGGCATTAAAAATTGTGTAAATAAATTTTTAAACATAAAAAAACTTGTGCACAAAATTGTGGAGTCTCTGCCATCTAAAGCTCACAAAAGAGGGTCATACCAAATACAAGACTAATATGCATGTAAATTCAATTCAGTCGAACATTTCACTGCGTTTGTTATGAGGATAATTTAATTTGCAATCAAACATTTTTGTACTCAAACAGAAAAGAATGCACAACCGAAAAATGTTTTGTCGTCTCAGACTTTTGTACCCACTTTGTGTAAACACAATTAAAATGTTTTTCAAGAATGAATGACTAACACACTGAAACAAATTATAATAAGGGCAATAAATACTAATCATTTTATTAGGAAAACAATGCAATAAAGCTATTCATTTTATTTTTTACCATATTTTGCATCACAAAACTAATTTGCTCATAAGTTCAGTTGCTCATTAAAATGTAAATAATTTAACTTCTGCTTTTACAAAAACAAATATGTCGAGTAACCCAAAACTTTGTTTTGTGAACTGCAAGCCGTTATCAATAAAATCTTAATATGCCCTTGGGTCTTCATCTGGGTTATACGCATAATTGTCATGGCCGTTCCATTGCTGTGCTGTCTGGTAGAAATGTTCTGTGTCTCTCTGAGGCTGCGGCGGTACATTTTGTTCTTTCTGCATTGTGACGTTCAGCTCGTCAATTTGTCTCACCAGGAACTGCTTGTCACGCTGTTCCTGTTACATTCAGACAAATTAAGGTGAGAGTGTTACAATTTAGATAGGCATAACCAAATTTAAGGTGTGAATTAATATTTAATGTAACCGAGTACTCACCAGTTTACACTGAGATTTCAGTAGTGCTACACTTTTTCCATGAACAGATGTTAAAGCACCCATGTAGCACAGGAGCACACTGTATATTAAATATTAAACATGTAAAAACAGTCCTATTTTTGTTTCACTATAATATCTGGATGACCAGAATACCTGCCCAGTTGTTTAATCACTTCAATACATTTATTGCAGCTTTAATAACATCAAATAAGAATGTTTAAAAACACACTGCAGTTATATATTGTATACAGGTTATATATATGTTATATAAAATTGTATAACAAGACCCTGAACATCATACTCAAAGCTGTTATTTGCACTGACCAGGAGAAGATAAAGAGTGGTATGGAGAATCTTTGGGATCCGATGTAGAATAGAAATTCTTTACTGGTGCTGGTCAGCATTTTGATGGCTTCTGGTACAACGTGCCACATCGTTGGGGAAAAGCGGAAAGGCCCGCATCCATAGGACGGATGGATCCTTCAGGAAAGAAAACAAAACCAGGTCCTCATAATTTATGAAGAATGCATTACTATAAAAGCATATTTTACATTTACATTTAGGCATTTTGGCAGACGCTTTTATCCAAAGCGACTTACATTACATTATACTATACATTGATTCTGAGTATGTGCTATCCCTGGGATCGAACCCATAACCTTGGCGTTGTTAACGCCATGCTCTAACCACTGAGCTACAGGAAAGCTTTTTTGTTCATCATGATTTTGTTCATCAGTTGCTCAAATGTAACAGGGCTCAGACAGAATGATGAAAGCGCTCACTTAGCCACACTGTAAATAAGAACCACGCTGGCCAATATCCACCCAAAGAGAAGAACCAAGAGGAAGAAGAAGTTGGAGCTGGTTGATCGGAATGTTCTCAGAGCGGGTCGACAGTTCTGAAACAGAGTTATCTGAAACAAAATAGAATTACAGGACTAAACCACGACTGCAAAGCTCAACAAGAACAAATGAAAAAGGAATGGAGAACACGAGTGTACAAAATACAGCTCTAGAGTGAGATAGCCTTCACACCTTTTTGCAATAATAAAAGAGGATAAATTTGATGATGTTGATAAGTGGTAACAGTGGAGAGAAAAGAGCTCCAGTCCAAACCACTGTCTGGCTGTAAACTAAAGCAAGAACATTCGGGGGAACCAGAAACTCCTGACGTCCCACCCACTGAGCCAGTTTACATGAGCAGTGATCCACCATGATCCTGAAGATGGAAGATTACAAAAATATAGAGAAGCAAGATTTAGATCTCGCAGACTAACAATCTAGATTAGAAACGTGTAACGCAAGACATATAGCGTATAAGACGGACCTGCGTGGGAATTCAACCAGGATCAACGTGGCAACAGTAATCAGGAAGTCAAACAGAGTCAGTTTATACATTTCCTGTCCAACTCGTGTCTCCCAACACTGTGTGTGTATATAAAACATAGAGGACAACAATATTAATTTTGAGACTCTTAGAATGTGGCATCCATATACATCATGTAAAAATCATACCAATATCTCATCTCATCATGCCTTGGAAAAGTGCACATGGTAATGGTTTTGAACACTTGTTTTACCTGATATTGGTCATAATTATAATTGCAGACTGTACAGTTTCCACTAGAGTCATCTCCTTTACAGGTGATCTGCTCCCACAGAGTGTACAGCAGAACACCCAAACTCACCAAACGCAGAAACACAGCCCTACAATGAGAAATAAAGGATGATACAGAGAGAGACAGTAAAATTGAGCAAACAGATTAGAAGTACCAGAATAACACACAAAACAACAAAAAACAAATCAAGAGAAAAGTGGACGACCGAGACAGAGACAGAGAGATGTGTGAGATGACAGCGCTTTATCGAAATTATTCATTTTGCTGTTTAATGAGGTTCACAAAAGGAAATGCAGGATAAGAGCTCTCAACAACACTCTAACCGAGGCTAAACAATAACAAACAACAGCGGTACATCTGCTCTTCATCTCCGTTCTCTTTGATATCTCTATTTTATGTGGATGTGAGTGTTGATCTAACCGCAACAAGGCCAGGATGACCGTGGTACTGGGAGAATGCTTTTCCAGTAAAGCGATCTTGTCACACAGGAGGGGCACCACAAAATTGCTTGTTGTTATGACAATGGAGGGCAGGTATTGCAACAGCAGGCCCTCAAATCCTATTTTTTCCCGGGACTAAGAGAAAGATTTTAAAAGGACAATTAAGGTATAATTAAGGAATTAAGGAAATCAATGCAATATTCATAATGTATGTAGTCAATTATTATTATTATTATTATGTTGTATTTCAGTGTTTTGTACCTGGCTGAACTGTGTTGCCTTAGCAATACCATAGAAAGTTCCACCAATGAGCGCTAAGACCACAAGGTTGAGGAAGACACGGAAGGCATAAAGAGAGGCGGTCTGACCCAAAGTCAGTGAGGCTGCTTTTCGTTTAATTCTTTCTTCTTCTAGATCCACCTGAGACAGAGATGGTTGGAGAGATACGGGGTTAAATGCCCATTGTGGCAACAGACCAAGAATCAACCTTTATCTAATGATTTCCATACCAAATGCATAGTGCAAAATTTACAGGAAATATCTGGAGGTCCCAACGTCAAACTGTACTTCACATACCTGTAACTGGTAGCGGAGGTTATTTTGTTTAAGTTTAGTGGCGCGGTCTCCTTGGAGACCGTGATCCCATCCTGTAAACACCATCATACTGTAACCACCAACCGCTCCTCCACCTGTTGCTACAACGGTGCGAGCCACACTGCCCATTCTGTTAGCCAATCAAAAGAGTCATCGTAATGCTTCAACAATGATGGTGTTGAAGCATCAGTGGTACATTGATAATCCAGACCAGCTCACCTGACAATCATACACAAAAGGCAGAAGATGAAGTAGAAGGCTGCTGTCAACAGATAGGCCAGAGGGATGTTGTAGGAGAAGCCTTCACTCTCAACCATTGAATTATTATAATAGCCATAAAACAGAAGAGAATATTCCATAAAACCCTGAAAGAAAAAGTGAATATAATCAGTAATGACTTAGACTGGGTCCTTATGTAGACTGTACTTCTTACTGCTGGTTCTTATGGCAAAATGTTAAATGTCAAATATATAGCTTTGGATAAAAGCGTCTGCTAAATGAATACTTGGAAATGTCAAATAAAAAACCCTGGAATACAAAGTCATGACCTTCTAGAGCCATGTTCTGCCAGGTGACCTCAGATATGACCAAATAAACAGAGATTTTAAACAGATTTTTTAATTTCATTATTAAATTTCACACTGTTCACGTTTACATTTATGCATTTAGCAGATGCGCTTATCCAATGCACTCAAGTTTAGAAATAGTAACACAGCAAGCCGGCGTGCAGAAGCAGAAAATGTCTAAAGCACTAAATTCTGTGCTTGACCTTTTATTCCATTCATCTTCATTAACCAAATACACTTTAGCCATTTGACTCACTGTATCAGGTTTGTTTTTCAGGCTAGGGCTGTTAAAACCTGCATTAAGGCTGGCTGACCTATTCTATAATAACTATAAGTGTGTCAATACCGTTCCTGACACCAGGTCCAGAAAGTATGTGAAGAACACAGCCAGGGGGTCAGGTTTCGGATCATACTGTAAACATTTATCCACACCTGTTTTAATAAAGAGAATATACACTGATTAAAATACAAAACAACCTACTAAAGTGAATTCAGCTCAGTTCACTTTCAAAGGTGCATTAAAACTGTACGAGCAACTGTCTCTTTAAATATCACCAGGAAGCGGTTTTGTTTAAAGAATTTATTCAGCAATGGGGGAATTTTTCCAGGTAGTGTTTTTCCTGAATCCAAAAATAATAGGAATAAAGTAAATTACATCGAGTAAATTAGTGAGCAAACCTTTCAGCGAATCTGTCATTTCTTTAGTCTAAAATAAAGTGTGAAGGTAGGAATGCTGTGTTGTCAGGTGGCTTTAATTTGTTTGGTGTTTGATTTGAAATGCATTTATAGATACTGTGAATGGATTATGTTCCCAGTAACCGGCTATAATGCTCTTATTTGAGACACATGGCGTTCATACTAGAGAGACGGATGATGTGGATTATGTTCCTACCTGTTAGATTGACTGAGAGAGGGATGGTGGAGTTAAAGCCGATGGACCGAAACACAATGCTGGGAATGAGAACAAACGCTGCGATTAACAGAAAGGACAGGATGTTCAGAATCACAAGGAATCTCAGGAACAGGAAGTAGGATTGGACTCCTCCACCAAAATGACCTACAAGATGGAAGGTAGAGGAAGGAGGGAAATGTAACTCATTAGTGTCCTTAATATTATGAATTCTTTATAAATGACCTACCGGTTGGTTCTGAAAAATATGTAAGACAAATTTAAGTGACATTTCTCACAAATGCTCACACACGGATATTCACATTGTTATTGTTATTTTTTTGTTACCTCCTATTTTTTGGATTCCTCTCTTCCACAGAAGGAAATAGCTGAGAACTTCTTTGGCAATCTCACAGAAATGGTTAAATGACTTAGACTGTCTGATGCTCCAAGAACCCCATCTAGAGACCACTGGAACTCGCATCTTTTGCACCTGCCTGACAGACAGAAAGATGGAGGTAGAAACAAGCGGTATTACAAATAAACGGATCATATAGGTACAGTAATGTTATGTAACTTTAGGTGGTCTCCATTTGCATTCACTTTGGAGCATTCACTTATGCCAAATATCCATGCAAAATAATCTCAGACCCCGAAAACAAACCAGGTGTGAAAACACATGTAGATTCTGAAAGGTAACAAGCATGATCAAAATAATTGTTATACCATACTGCTCTCTTCAGTCCCATGTGCAGTGGCAGCTCGCGAAGGTTCCGGGGTTCCTCTTTAGGATCTTCAGCATCCTCAGGTGTGGAGGCCCAATCAAATTGAACCGCACTGGTATCTTGGACTGGAACTGTCCGTAACCGTAGCGACCGCAGGGAACCATAGGGACTGTCATAGTCTGTTGGGGTTCAGAGAGAACAGATGTAAAGCGATTAAAGTTAATGTCTTGCCAATCATAAAGCAATTAATATTATCAAAAAATGTTCGCTCAACATTTTACTCAAATTCTTGGAGTTCTTGTAATA
>JAZGTI010015939.1:0-13079 GCA_036877585.1 Botia kubotai
GGTTAGAAGAATATCTTACCAGAAAAGGCCATCTCACGCAAGCTAGAGACAGAAAACAAAAAAATTATAAAAATAATATTAAAAATTATAAAATTCAATAAGTGAGACAGAGTAAGTAGGACTAAATCAAATATGAGGCAGCTTAACTTTCACGTGGTTAGCTAAAATTGAGCCAGACAAACCATCAACCTGACTGTCAATATTGTCTTTGCATATAAATAAAGATGTCTCTTCACATCGACCTTTGTTTTATAGAACAATAGTAACTTTAACGAGTATTTAACATACCTCTTCTTCGTCTTCTTCTTGCTCATTTACTGTGCCCCCTACTGGACGCATCAGGAACTACAGGGTCGTAAAACTGTCTGGGGCGTAAAACTGCCTGGGCAGTAGATCTGCCTTGCTCCAGGGCTGCAGCCTCCCCGTATAGCATGGCTACGACAAAATAAGTGAACCGGAAATGTCCCTTCCCGGGCACCGTACCGGGCGCCGTGTTGATGCGTTTTGGTCCTCACATTATATATCACACGTTCACGCGATGATAACCACGCCCGAATTAGGGCGGGAGAGTATAGTGATGTCAGCGCGCAGGGCTTTGGATTCAGGGAGGAGAAAAACACACCAGCCATTTTCAGTTTGCTGTGGTCATCTTTTTTCTCTCCCACTTCAACACAAACGTCTCGGAGGTATCCCGCTGTAACACACAGAAATGATGGACGAAGCGAAAGCGGGTGGTCGCACACACGAACGTTTGTTTTGCTGAACCGGTTGAGAGGTTGAAGCGCATGAGACGAGCATCACTGCATAACATTGAGATCAGACTCCGGGAATTGATCTGATTCACGTCTGAAAATCATTGTGTTGGACGGATCGTGTCTTAATCTTCAGTCCTTTATATAACAGTCATATTGTTCACGCTTCAGCTACACAAAACTCAAAATCATCCTACAAAAGGTATATTTTGTACACTTGCAAGCCATGCAACATGATCTGCTTTAGTATTTGCAGTTCTTTAAACAAGCAGCTAAAATAGGCGGATGAATTGATTGGTGAAAGCTTGAATGGAGGAAAGTTTAGCCTGATATGCTAAAAACAGTAGCTGATAAAGCTGATGCTTAGTCACTGCATTGTCTTTAAAGCATGTACTTCTTTATATTTTTATTTATGTCATGGTCATATTATGCACTGATTTAAAGAGCTCTGTAAGACCAAGACAAGGTGATGCATGATTTATGATCCTCTTTAGCGATGTTGTCCTACCACATCCAGACAGTGATATTGCAATCAGTATTACTGGGATTATAAATCAAATAAGCATACATAGTTCTTACTGTAATTTTGTTTGTTTGTGTTTTGTATGAGGATAAACAGGTGCGCATGGAGTCGATCTGCGTCATGAGTTTGTGCTGATGTTGTGTTTTGGTTGCACCAGACTTGCAACCATTTGATCCAAGACGCCCTTTTGCCTATTGGGGCAGAATAGCACGATCTTAAGATCTTTCCTACTTAGATCTTTCATATATTTCTCTGAAACAGTAAACACGCACGGTATGTCCTGCGGGTCACCTTGATGGTTTTTTTTTCAGGTTTCACAAGATTATTACCAGAAGCTTTCAAACACTGGGAAGTCTGCTTTTATCTTATTCACGCGTATGGACAACAGTGACTCATTATGTGTATTTGGAATGTGAACATCTCGTGTTTTGATTTGGAACACTTGCTGATTCTAGCTGTATTGGTGCATTGCAGTCAATAGGCGTAATAAATGATGACGCGGTCGCCTCCTACTGGACACAGGTGGAACTGCATGTGCTGTCTAGATGGGGAACACAAAGCTGGCTTAGACATTTACATTTAGTCATTTAGCTGACGCTTTTATCCAAAGCGACTTACAAATGAGGATAAGGAAGCAACTTCAAATACAATAAGAGGCAACAGTGAATAAGTGCTATAGACAGGTCTCAGATATTTCAACACAGTATAAGGAATTTTTTTTTTAAAGTAGAAGTGGGGGTGTGTTAGTAAATTAGTCAAGGAAGTAATGACGAAAAAGATGAGTTTTTAGATTTCAGAGCGTACGGTACGCTTAACCAGCACCTTCCTGGAGAGCCACAGTCCAACATTTATCAGTTTGTTTTGCATAAAATAGTATGCACTATTAAAGAATGGTAATTTTATATATGTATATAGATTTCAGATATATTCAGTATGACAAACATTGCAGGTAGACATTATCTCCATGACAGCGTGATCAGCCAGCTTTGTCAGCCAGGCATTGCCTCCACTTACTGGTGAAACCCTTTCTTTTTGCAATATGCCTAATTTTTTTTCCCTTGGGGTCTATGTAGATGAACGTCCAAATAAATTATATTTGGGAAACGTTACACCATTTTGATAATGTGATTTATTGTTTCTAACCACAGAAACCCCCTGATGGAAAGTTATGTTGGTTGGCTTTCTTTTTGAAAAGAGCTGGAATCATAAGCTCAGGATTTACACGGACATGTTGATGTAACTCATCACTTTAGTTATTGATGAAAAAGCAAACTTTTTTTGCATCAGTACTTGTTATATGTACAAGTATTTTAGCATAGCTGTGTGTTTCTACAGTACGGATGAGCAATAATCGTCAGCAGTGATGGATTGTGATGGAGTTCAGGGTCCAATGGAGGGTGTTAGGACACAAGTATCCAATCATTTTTTGCTAGAGCAGTGTTGCAACACATGGACATTTTTTGCCAGTTGTTTTGTTTTTCAGCATCTCATGTCATAAATTTTCTATTTGAAGGCAGCATGTTGGGTCAAACTTAGTTCAAACTTTTATAGTGTGTCTCAAGACTCCTGTGTTCAGTTCCATTCCATTGCACTCTGTCTAGTTGGTTTTTAACACCAAACTATTTAGGTGATGCTCTTAGGCAAAGCAACTTACAAAAAGTGGTTTAGCTTCATATGTGAGATATTGTGATTCAAAAGATGCCAAGCAATGTATTACTTAAATTTTTTCCTGTACAAGCAATAACTAAACCTACTGTAACACAGATGCAGTTAATACAGATGCAACACACACAAAAGTAATCAAAACAAGCATCACACACACATAAGATCAAAAATTAATTATAGTTATTAATTTCAGTATGCGCTTTGTGTGAACGATCTGAGAGCCGAAGTGGTCATTCGTGTAATGCAGGTTTGGGTTTTGACTTTGACATTTCCTGTTTTCACTGCCCTCCTATATTCCCAACAGTTTCCTGTAGGGCTGGGTATTACAACCTAATTGGTGATTTGATTAGATTCTTACTGACATGGTAACAATCGATTTGATTCTTACTTACTTCTATTTAACATAGTTAACAATGTTTTATGAAAATGTTCGTTTTGCAGACATGGAATCCATATTTAAATATAAATGCTGGCAACTGAGCCTTCCTACTTAGCTATATTATTGAAATATGCATTTACTCAGGACGAGAGGTGAAGTACAGATAATATCCACATCCTCTTCCCGCAGGATTTAGTGAGACTGTGTGGAGACCTTATCCCCTGAAATGGTGTCCAGAGGTATGGTCCTCCATAAGAAATTTTAAAAAGAAGTTTTTTGAAGGTATACACACACATGGTGATCATAGGGCACAAAAGTAATGTACACAATATGTTAACTGTGGGCATGAGTTCATAAATGGTAAAAACATAGTCTTTGCCTTATGAATTCTTGTTTAAACTACAGAAATATTCAGTCAAGAGCAATGAGTGATAATTCTCTATTTTCTTTTGTTTTCTTTTATAACATTAACAGCATAGGCTAGGGGTGTAACAATATTTAAAACTGAACCAAAGAACCACACTACACCACCCACAGTATGTACATGTATAGTATAGTCCCATGGCATACCAAATGCCACCCGCTCCCTGTTACCCAACCCAGCCCAGGCCCCTTGTTGAGATTGATCTCACTTGACCTTGTCACAAAACAAAGTTTTCTTCTTTGACGTTTGATTAAGTAAGTAGTAATAGTAACTAGATGTGAGTGGTGTTAGCTGTGGCAAAACTTTCTAGCATGATTGCACATGATGCTAACATGTTTTAATATAATGCTAGTGTGATGTTAGCATGACGTTAACATGATGCGAACATGATAGATATACTAAAAGGGGGTTGCTAGGTTGTGGTCAGGAAGTTGCCAGGGCAATACCTAAAGCCCACTGAGTCAAATAAGCCTACCCACGTCTCTACAATGTTCTGGTGCTGAGATATAACTAATTTGTGTTGGTTGCTAGGGTGCTGTAAATAGTTGCTAGGGCATGGCTGGACAGTTTCCATAGTAATAAGTAAAGACTACTTGCCAGTCTGAATCAAAAAAGGCCACCCACTTGTCTCTATGATGTTCTTAAGCCTTCTACCTTTTTAAATGGAAGTCAATGGGGTGGTTTTTTGGGTACTGTAACTGGTTGCTAGGGCGAGGCTATGAAGTTGAAATGTTACCATTTGTTGCTGCTTGAATTTTTTGCCCACCTTTTCTTACGCCCTAAAAACATTGCACACCCGATCGCTTATAAAAGTCATAGCACACCTCTCCTCAATAAGTCCATCAATTTAACACCTCATTCATGGGTCTACGACAAACCGTGCGGGACGAGTTACGTGCCAAAGTTTTGTCCAGAAAAAGAAGCTGCAGAAGCAGGCAGCTTCGCAAACACCACTAATTAATATACTTTTAACGCCTAATAAGAGCTATATTTTTTTCTAAATATTATACATCAGTGCCTGAAATTCATTGCGGGATTTTGGGTATTGCACACTTTTTTTTTTCTCCCACAAGTTTTGTGCTAATAATCCAAGAAATTCCCACAAACATTTATGAACTTGTGAATTGTCTGTAATTTCATAATCAGCGTGAGTGAATCAGTGCTCTCCATTTCTCTGTATGTGCGTTCTTGCTTATTTCTGAGCGAAGATCACTGTTTAAAGCTGCTAATGATTAAAGTTTTCTGCACTTTAAGTGACGATCAGTCATATTTAAAATTAATGAAGGGTGCAGCAGTGGAGTAATGACTGCTTGCTCATAATACAGCAACACTTTTCATAAGACTTAAATCAGACTCCATGATCACCACCTTATAGTGCATTTATCACATTTATGCATATATTCATACTTTATACTTAATGTTTGTGTTAAATGTATATAGTGTATAATGTACTTCAGAAGATAAATTACTGTTTTAGTATAGATTATATTAGTACAGGAATATTAGGTTACGGCCTCTTTAAGATAATAATACATAGATCCAGTACATCACATCCAATTTCTTTTCCAGCTTCCATAAGTTTATGTGAATACTTGTCAAAATGGCTTTTGACATAACTTTGTGTCGACTCGTTTAGTAAATCCCAGATGTAGTGGACATTTTAACATGTGCAGATGACCTATGCTTCTGTTATTAAATGAACTTTTAATGCTCACGTTAATGTCTAAGTCAACAATTTTTCTGAATTCCGACTTGCAAAATCGTTTAAGTAATTATTACAATATAAGCAAACTCATAAGCAGTTGTTACATTTTGTGTAAATATTTTCTAAATAATTTTAATGTGTTTAGTGAAAACAATCATCTTTAAACAACAAGGTAAGGTATATAACTAATCTTGAAATGCAACTGTTTAAAACCATTTTATTGTATTTCAGTCAATTGTATTTTAAGCATATTTACTGTTGAGGGGAAGCAAAAATTAGTCAATTACGTGTTTCTAAGTATAATATTTTTGTAACTGTGTTCTTTAGGGTCAGCTGGAGAGAAAATAATTAAAACAAACATCTGCATTTATATACTTACAATATTGTATTAAGCAAAATTACATTGGCAGATGTGAAACCATCATGAAGGACTGCCAACTTTAAATGATTCTCCACATGGTTTTCAAAGCTTAGTTGCAATGAGGTTTTGTATGTCTCACAAACAGAGCAGTGATATAGGTTACAGCTCTGTGTGTAATATTATTGGGCAGGTGTCCTTTTTAAAGACAATATCCTAGAACAGCACAACAGAAAGTGAGTATTAATGAGCCCAACAACATCTGCCTTATTTCACATGAGTTCTGTAGATTGTCCAAAACATTGTTTTATGTACTAAAGTATATGATTATAATGAGAATCAAGGATTTTCGTCACCCAAAGCTTTTTTTCATTATCCTTTTTCATTGTCTTTCTCCATCCTCTGATAATCAGTGCTGTGTCCCTTGGGTGATGTCCACCATGGTGTACCCACGAGAGGAGGTCCTAGAGAGGCTGTCACAAGATGAGATTGTGCTGAACACTAAAGCAGTGATGCAGGGATTGGAGACCCTGCGTGCAGAGCACGCCCAGCTTCTTAACTCCCTGCTAGACTGTGCTCAGCCACCCGTCGCCCAGGAGAAATCAGTTCTTCTCCGCAAGAGTCTGGAAGACATTGAGCTGGGACTGGGGGAGGCACAGGTTTATACCTATTTTCCATCTTACACTTTCCTTAGAAGCAGGGGTGCCCATTCCTGCTTCCATTTCTGCAGGATTTGGCACCCATGCCCTAGAGGTTCAGTAACATCAAAGTCCATGTTGGTAACGCATACTGGTAACTTGCTACTTTGTAGTCATGTCCAGTACAATACAGGTTATCTGTACTTGAGTGCAGTAGCAAACCAAAATCCTGTACGTTTAAATTGTCAAATATGCAATGAAATCTGACAAATTGTGCTTCATTAGCTTAAGCCAGGATAAGAAGCAATTTTTAGGCTGGGACAATGAACATTTCTAGAGCAAACAATTTAGGTGATGCCTTTTGCAAATAAGATGTTTGTCTCTCTTAATTAGAAGGCTGCACTTTCTTTTCTAAAGCTGGTTATTAAACTGAGCTTTTATCTTATACCATCTCTAATGACATACTTTTTGCAGACTACTACTATTTGCTTAGTGAAGCTACTAATTACTTTATTATAGCACTCCTTTTAAAATTTTAGTGCATTGTGGCATTAAACGCATGCTTCTGAGAAAATATAATGAATACATTTGTAAGTGTATTTTTGGAATTGACAGAAAAGGACAACTTTTAAAAGGATCCTGTAATGAGGCAAAAGTCACATCACATATGCTGTTATGACCACAAATGACCTCTAATGATAATGTCACCTGTCTTATTTCAGGTGATCATTGCTCTGTCGGGGCACCTGAGCGCCGTGGAGTCTGAGAAGCAGAAGTTGCGTGCTCAAGTCCGAAGGCTCTGCCAGGAGAATCAGTGGCTAAGGGACGAGCTGGCCAGTACGCAGCACAAGCTGCAGAAGAGCGAGCAGAGCGTTGCACAGCTGGAGGAAGAGAAGAAACACCTGGAGTTTATGAACCAGATTTGCAAGCTGGACGAGGACACCTCGCCCTCAGAGAAGGCAGGAGAGAAGGAGAAGGACAATCTGGACAATCTGTTTCCGAATGATGAAGATCAGGGACCAGGTGAGACAAGGACAGAGACGATCTCAGAGAGATACCTTTGAGAAACAAGCAAGCATTCATAGAAAAACACAAAGGGTTTGTTTTAATTCTTAGTTTACAGCCTTCCTACACTATGTTTAGGAATCACAAGCACTCTAAGCACTTGTCTAAGGTGAAGCATGTTCCAAATGGCAGCAAATATACATTGCATGTATTTTTCACTGAAAAAGCAGTCCCAGAATGTATTGCATCAAATGTGGTGATAGCTCTATTTGCATCCCATTTTGCATTCTATCACTCTCTAACAAAATACAAGTACATAATTTGTATCTCTCAAATCATACTAAGTTCATACTGCCAAATGTGCCCAGGCAAAGTTTTTCAAAACATAGTTTAACTATGTTTTCACAACATTTTGTGTGAATGGTTTTTTTTTTAAGCCTACGTCATTAGTTTACATTTATTTAAATGTATTTATTTAGCTTTATTTAAAGCAACTTACAAATGAGAGAGCCTTGCATCATACTAAGATCTCTCACACATGACCTTTAACTGTAGTCCCTACATTCAATCAAACTATTCCAGCTCAGCCTAGCGGTGAAGTGGCAGCGCAGCAAGGAGGATATGAGATCCCAGCCCGCCTACGGACTCTCCACAACCTGGTGATCCAGTATGCCTCTCAGGGCCGATATGAGGTGGCCGTTCCCCTGTGCAAACAGGCCCTGGAGGATCTGGAGAAAACCTCTGGACACGACCACCCGGATGTGGCCACTATGCTCAATATCCTTGCCCTTGTGTACAGGTGAGACTCTAAGAAGAAGACTTGCATAAAGAACACAAAGTGACTAATTTTGGTTCTGACTATTTAAGTTTTTTGCATTTAGCACACTTTTATCCACTTCTATGGTACTGCACTATAAAACTACCCAGAATACTTGGTCTTGATGTCACTTGCCTACATAATTTTTAGGTTACTAAATGCTTTATGAATTGTGTTGCATAAAGTGAACAAAAATGTTTTTCCAGGGATCAGAATAAGTATAAGGAGGCAGCTCACCTGCTGAACGATGCTCTGGCCATCAGAGAGAAAACTCTGGGTAAAGATCACCCTGCAGTGGCCGCTACACTCAATAACCTCGCCGTGCTGTATGGCAAGCGCGGGAAACACAAGGAGGCAGAGCCGCTCTGCAAGAGAGCACTGGAGATTCGAGAGAAGGTGTGGAGAGCCCACTCATCTCAAACATGTTACACAGTAATGATTTTACTTGATTTTACTTGGTGTGGACCTAAAACTGATCTGTCAGCATAGTCTGCTTTTTTTTGTGTGTGTATTTGCAGGTCCTTGGTAAATTCCACCCTGACGTGGCGAAGCAGCTAAATAATTTGGCACTGTTGTGTCAGAATCAGGGAAAGTATGAGGAAGTTGAGTATTATTACCGCAGGGCCCTTGAGATTTACGAGAACAAGCTGGGTGCCGATGACCCCAATGTGGCCAAGACCAAAAACAACCTGGTGAGGGCATATAAACTTGCCAAAGACTGGGAGATATATTTAAAATAATCATATCAGTGTCGTTTACTAATTGACAATATTTATGCATTTGAAACAAAGATTAAACATAAATATTAACATAAGGATGTACTTAAAATAATCTAGTTTAAACTAGTTTATGGGGACAGAAGGTTTAAAAACTGGTTTGCTATCTCCATTTTTGCTTATGAAGTTCAGCTCTAAAGGTCTCAAGGTGTTAACCTGGGAAAATAAACATTTGGTCAATAAAAACATTGTTTGCAGAATTCACAATTCTAAGCAAATGCAGTCAACCAGGGGCAAGATTTTTGTGTGAATCTTAATATGAAATATGAACCCTTGACTATAGATCTGAGAACCTGAAAAACATCATCCATCTAAAGCTCATTTTTCACGTTCTTTCTTCCACAGGCAACGTGTTATCTGAAACAGGGCAAATTCAAAGATGCAGAGACACTTTACAAGGAGATTCTTACCCGTGTGCATGAGAAAGAGTTTGGATTGGTCAACAGTATGTTCTTGCTAAAAAATCTACTGCATTTTAAAAAATGATATAAATGTTGCAGTAATTGCACCTGAAAATTATAAAAATTGTTCATTTATACATAAAATGCATATTCATGAATTTATGTAAATTAAAGTCAAAGCTAATGTAAACCTGTATATGTAGTTTAACACTTGTCACTTTGAGACAAATTAATTTGCATCTTTATGATTAGTTTTTGGCAGAGGGTGATGAGTAAGTTGATGTCAGGTGTTGATTGCCATTAACCCCTCTGTTTAAATTGTACAAGAGCAGTAGCAAATCAGAATTGCAACTCCAGTCCCAAAGTATTGCTGGCTGATTTGTATGGCTAACAGTGACGTATTTTTACACAAATGACATTTTTACACAGATGACAATAAGCCAATATGGATGCATGCAGAGGAACGAGAAGAGAGCAAGGTATTACACAACAAACATACTCCATTGATAAAAACTAGATTTGCATGTAACACTTGCAAGACAGCTAGAGAATAGTGTAAAATATAGTGTTATAGTACAGGGGTAAAGAAAGCTGACATCACAACATTTTGTTTTTTAAAAATTCTTTTACTTTGTTTAATGCCAGTTTTAAAACTTGATTCATATGCTAACCTACATGGATGGATATCCTGGATAAAATTACTCAAATAAACTGGCTTTAAGAAAGTCACCATTTTGAGTGAAACGAGACAATTCTTAAGAGGCTGCAACTGGATCACTAGTGCAGTGATTAGGGGTCAGTTGTGGCCTACTGGTTAGTGAGTTGGGCTTGTAATCAGAAGGTTGCTGGTTCGATTCCAGCACTGGGGGGTTGCAACTGAAGTGCCCTTGAGCAAGGCATCTAACCCCCAATTGCTCCCCGGGCGCAGTAATGTGTTGCCCACTGCTCCGGGTGTGTGCGTGTTCACGACTTGCAGTGTGTGTTACCATATCTGACAAATAGGTCACTTTCACTAATTAATATTAGTAATATGTATTATACTACTTTCTGTATTAAAGTTCTGTTTGTTCTTCTTAGGATTGTTATTAGGGGCCCAAGCACTGAAAGTGCAAAGGGCCCTATTGTTTTTGTTAGGATTATTATTGTTGTCAGTGTTCTTTTTTTTTAAGGTTTTTAATCTTTGGGTCCCTTACCATGCTCAAAAACTCCACATGTCAGACTTGCTTGCCATTAGGGCCGGGCAAAGGCTGGCCCTTGGGTAGGGTAGTAGAGCTTGGTTGTAGTAGTGGTACAGGGCATAAAACGATGGTGCATATATCATGAATGCACCTTTATGAAACTTGGTGAGGTGAGACGGTACAATTATGATGAGAAATGGGAAACAGGAAGTCTCTAATATCTACAGCATGCATTGAGAGATTTATGTCAAACCATGTTAATATGTTTATTGTGGTAGGCTGATGACATTTATATGACTGTTGTGAGTCACGGTCATAGCGGGAAGTGTGTCACTTAAACTTTAAAATAGTCAACTTACATTCAGCCAAGTCACTTTAGACTTGGTTAGAATAATAAACTATAATATAATATAATATAATATAGAATAATTGGTTAGAATAATGCAGAGACGTGGATTAGTGTAACTTTTTAGTAGATTATGTCAGAAAATGAGTTAAGACAGTTAAAACGTAGACTGATATGAAAGACCTAAGATGAAGACAAAATATATATGCTTGACAGTACTTAGAGAAATATCAAGAAACCATAAGAATCAAGACCTTGGGATAAAGACTAAAAGCATGAAAAAGCATTTGTCTAAATAAGATGACTAAATCTTGTAACAATCCATGCTACCTTTAAATCAAGAACTTTCTAAGAGCTGAAAACATGTCTTAGTGGCTCTAAAAGAGTATGTTCTGAACATTGACAACCCATTTACAACACTTCAGAAAAAGATGTATTTTCTGCATAAATCGCAAATTTTTTATATAGCGCTTTTTACAATGTTACATTGCTTCAAAGCAGCTTTACATAGAAAAACAAAGAATAATAATAAAAACACAAAACAAATGTCGGACATGTTACTGGTAATTATTGCAAATAATATGTGTGGGATGTAAAAGACTAATTAGGTATACTAGGTTTATGTTTACAAATAAAGGGTTGACTGAACGGCGACAAGCCAACGGCGACAGTGCCAAGGAACCAAAACTCCAATGATGTATAGATGGAGGAAAAAACCTTGGGAAAAGCCAGGCTCGACCAGGAGGGCCAGTTCTCCTCTGGCACATTAAAGCTGCAATTTGTAACTTTTAGATAGAAACAGAGTTCATTTTGATGAGTTATAGTTAATTATTGATGGAAAACTGATATTTGATAATATGTCGGCCACTGAGAGATCATGCAAACAAAAACCGATGAGACATAATATTACTAATTGCAGCCATAACATCACACTGCTGTGACTAAGCAGGGAACAAAATAAAGCTAAATAATGTGTAAATGTAAATAACGGTAGGTTTACTAAAGAAGTCTATCAAATCCTGATGATCTGTCTCAGGGTAATTTCATCCAGGCCCCCACCATCTGGTCTCAAAGTTTGGATCCATCTGACTACAGGTCCTTGGGGAATGAAAGACAGACAAATTCAGTGTGGAGCCAGTACATCTGTTCTTGTGGGAAGTGTTCCCGGTTCCGGTTTACCTAATTAATGCACCCTAATAATCCCTTAGGGGATTTGAGTAATAAATCCATATGACTATGTGTAGGCAAGGTTAAAGAGGTGGGTCTTTAATCTAGATTTAAAATGACAGAGTGTATCTGCCTCCCGGACAACACTGGAAGGACTATTCCAAAGTTTGGGTGCCAAATTTGAAAAGGATCTACCACCAGCACTTTTTGAAATTCTGGGTACTAATAGTTGGCCAGAATTTTCAGATCGCAGTGAACACGAAGGACTATAATAGGAGAGGAGCTCGCTTAAGTATTGAGGAGCTAAACCATTCAGGGCCTTGTGGGTAATCAGCAAGATTTTAAAATGTATACGATGCTTGATAGGCAGCCAGTGTAGTGTTGACAAAACTGGGCTTATATGGTAATACTTGTTCGTTCTCATGAGAACTCTGGTTGCTGCATTTTAAACCATCTGAAGTTTTTGGATTAATCTTGAAGGGCAGCCACCAAGTAGGCCGTTGCAATAATCGAGTCTTGATGTCATGAATGCATGAATTAATTTTTCAGTCTCTGACTTCGAAAGCATGTGTTGTATTTTTTATATATTTTTAAGCTGAAAAAACCCAGTTTTACAAATATTGGAAATGTGGCTTTCAAAGGACAAATAGTTATTAGAAATGACACCCAGAGTTTTGGCTAATGAAGCAGGCTTTATAGAGCATCCATCCAGAGTAAGGCAGTGTTCTATGTTCTATGTATATAAAACATCTGTTTTATCTGAATTTAATAGTAGAAAGTTGCTAGTCATCCAAGTTTTAATATCATCTATGCAATCTGTTAGTTTAGTGAATTTATGAGTCTCGTTGGCCCTATAAGAAATGTATAGCTGAGTATCATCAGCATAACAATGGAAACTAACTCCATGTCTCTTAATAATTGCTCCCAGAGGTAGCATGTATAAGG
>JAZGTI010015940.1:0-13079 GCA_036877585.1 Botia kubotai
TGCATCAATAGTTTCCTACATTCACCCTGCATTCTTTGTTCCCAGTAACCATAAGAAACGTCCTTGACATGGATGGGGGTTTCAGCACTAAACTGCTGTAACTGCAATGAGCAGCAGTGGTTGTTGCTCATTACGGTGATTAAGATGTGTGTTTCGTGTTATAAAATGTGTAATGGAATGACATGAGCGTTCGTAAAAAGTCGCATGAGCCCTGGCAAACAAGTTAGCACAAATGCATGAAGTGGTAGCGCATAGTACCGCAGACGCGAAAGATGTGCTCACAAACGCCGGCGGCCAATGAGAAGGTTTTTCATCGCTCAGCGGAGAGCATGCACAGCTAAATGTCTCACCGCTGGTGGTTGTGCTCGGCTCCGATCGTTGTCCACAGAGACACTGCAGCATATGCGCTCCTTTCTTCAGGAAGAGCCTCAGAATCCTCATTGATTTGAGTTGGTATGGGTCCCTCGTCAATCCACGCAAACGGGCACAGGATCACAACAGAGGGTGACTGTAGTCTGAGCCCCTCAAGTGGCTATACAGTGCAGTTTCTACGTCCAGGGCATCAAAAACAACAAAGGGCAAAGGAACAGCGGGCAAAACAGTCTCGATCGAGGCATCTTGAGCGCATCATTCTCTTCTTTTCCGGTTGTAGACCATTAAGTATTCGTCTTAGCATAGTTAGCTCCAGATGCAGGCTGCGCAAGGACGTTAGGGTAATTTGCACATGCTGGTGCCCATGCCTCAGTCTTTACTTGCAGGCGTTAAATGGGAGACCGGTGCACTCGAAAGTTAAACTGCAGGGATGAGTGACAGGACGGCCGATGATGAGGTAATGCGGCCGATGCATTTTGGCGACACGGGGCAACCGGCGGCAAAGAGAGTTCGATTAAAAAGCCAATTGTTTCATGTCCATAGGGAACCGGAGAGAGACGTATAGCCTACGTCAGATGCAGCCTACATTTAAAGACAAGATTTTTTTAGCGCATGGTCAAGAAGTTTCGCATCTGCCCTAAACTAACTTTAACTCTAGAGGACGCTCCAAGCCAACGTTTTCTATTGCAAGACAGAAAACAAGATTGTGTGTGAGACAGTAAAATAGTACCGCTTGCTTGCAGAAAAACATAAACATCTCTCTCCGATGAGATCTCAATTTTTTTGGCTTTAATGAAGATCTGGCTAGGCTGGTTCTGAATATTACAAAATAATTATTCAACTAAAGAGCAAGAGATACTCTGTAATGGGTTACACAGTGGATTTTATGGAAAGTGTTATAGATCAGTCTTGATTTCTCTTTATTGAAAGTTCATTGCCAAGGTGTTCCATCCATTAACTTTAAACAGTGTAAGAAACACTTTGTATATTCACAATTTAAAGAACAACAACCCTATAGATATAAACACTATATACAGTACAAATTTCACATCTGAGAGTAAAGGCAACAGTAAATAAGGAACCAAGGACCAAGGACCATTGCAATACCCAAATAAAAAGTCATAACAATTGCTAATAGTGACTGTGTGATGGCCTGAGATAACTTTGTAGAAGGCTATCTCTCCTCCTAAAACAGTTTGTTTCAAGTTGTTTATCTAATACCAAGATGCTTCTTATTTGTTTTTGAAAACTAGAATTTCTTATGACTGATCCAGAAAGCAGAGTACACAAAATGCAAAATACAGTAAGGAAAAGCTATCGCACAACCTACAGCTGGAGGAAAAGGTGTTAGGAGAACAGGAACTGATAATGTATGAAGAGAAGAAGAGAAAAGAGAAGACGAAGGGCATATTTATTTATAAGTAAAGGACAAGTAGAACAGGATAAAATAAATATAGCCATTCACATTTATTATTGAGAGAATCATTTGCTGCTAACAGGGCAAAGTTTCACTAACCCTGCCTCTCTTATAACAACAGACTTATAAGCACATTTAATGACAGTCCTACTGCTATGAGGACTAATAAATCTATGCATAATACATGGCTATGCATTATACATGGCATTACATGTTTGCAACACTGACTTGTGCACATGCAAATAAACATAATAATAATAAACAACAAATAATTATATTTTTTGCTGGCCAAAGCTATAGGACTTAAGACATCAGAGTCCCATAGTCCCATTAGAGTGGGATACTATATATTAAGACACACTGTAAAATTTTAATAGATCTGTGTTTAGACATCACATTAAATTTTACTGTATAATAAAGTGTATGGTTAAAAGGTATGAATTACCTTACTTCATAAAGGAACCGTGTCACAGTGTGACATTTGATGATGTTTCATTTAAGTAGTTATGTTTTTTCTTATTTTTGTCATTATATGTACATTACGGTACATTATATAATATATTAGGTTTAATATATTAATGGCAATGATATACAGGCCACTTAAAGGAATAGTCACTCAGAATTTAAAATTTTCTCATAATATACTTACCCTCAAGCCATCCTAGGTGTGTATCACTTTCTTTCACATTTGGACTTAATTAAATGTTCTCTGAAATTCTGAAGCTCCATAAAGCACATTCATCTAAAAATAATCCATATGACTCCAGTGGGTTAATTAATATCTTCTGAAGCAAAATTATATTTTGTGAAAGAAAACAATATTTTGAGCTTATTAAGAGATCAATACATTATGTATCAATGTAAACAAACAAATCAGAGCACTAAATTCTAAACTTAGCACATATGACAACTAGTCACAAGACAAAAAAGAACAATTAGTTTTCAGGTTAGTGGCGTAGATCCACTGTTTTGCTGTGTTGGGTGTACTGATTCATACATTTATGTTCAAATTCAAACATGATGTAAAGATCGCTAAATACGCTTAAAATATTGTTTAGTATCACAAACATATGGTTTGCCTTCAGAAAACATTTATTAACAAACTGGAGTCATATGAATTACTTTTATGATGGATGAATGAGCTTCAGAATCTTAGGCTCTATTCAATGCCATTACAAAGCTGGGAAGAGCCAGGATATTATTTAATCAGGATATTATTTAACTCCAATTGTTTTCGGCTGAAGAAAGAAAGTCATATACACCTAGGATGGCATGAGGGTGAGTAAATTATGAGACATTTTTTATTTTTTAGTGAACTATTCCTTTAATTGCGACGCACTTTGATTCATTATATTGTGGTTATCTGTATACTTTAAGAATCAAGATTTTAGAATATCAAGGTTTTATTTTTAAACATTATATTACTTCATAAAATATATACAGTGACTAAAATACCATTCTGTAATGCCTAAAACTTTATCAACATGATTTTTACTGTAAATTTTAAACAACCATAAATTTAACAGGATTGTTTTTACAGCACAGCAAGATGAAGAGGATCGAGTGCACTGCTTTATGTGAAAACGATGGACAAACCGAAAACGTGTAGGTCAGCATAAAGATGCCAGGCTAAATGAAGCTATAAAAAACAGTGGAAAGGTTTAAACTGTGACTGCAGTTTATGTTCCCACCTTCCCTGTTTTCCTTGTGTGTGTGTGTGTGTGTGTGTGTCAGTCATTGTCACATCCTTCAGCAACAAGATCACATTTCACATTGATCAAATACGCCTATTTGCATTTACAGGGCTCATAACCTTTCTATATGACTTAATGTCCATCCTTGAGGAAGTCAACTTCCTGACTTTGCACAAAGTATTAGACAATGATGCAGTGTATATGGAGGAGAAGAGAGTTCCTTAACAGCACTACACGCTAATCAAGGCGTCCAGTGCCACACCAGCTACATCACGCGCACTCATCTCTCGCAAAAAAAGTGGATAGATAGCACTTTTTATAGGAGAACCTGGCCCAGTCCTTACTTGGCAGAAATAATTCATCTTCCAAAAAGTCAGCAAGCTCATGTTCAAATTCAGAAATAATACAAAGTCCTTATTTTCAGAGTTTTAGTTAATTTAACAATCAGATTAAATCGATCAGATTTGTGGTTTCCTGTCCTGAATGTAGCATGTGGACAGGATTCTTATCTGCTTAGCATCTGCACAGGAAAAAGGAAGTCGTTGCTTTCTGTTTTTGGCACACTCTGAACGCCAATGTTTACATTATCTGATTGATCCATTCGAGAGCACCTATACATTTACTATGATCGTAATCAGGAGGATCCCGATGGAGTGTCTATATGTACAGCATGTTTCACACTTGCTAAGCTTTCTCTTCCGGATACTGCATCGAGCATCAAATCAGTCCCAGCACTTCACAAAGTGGAGTCAGTGAGATCCGCAGTCCACTTTCCCTAACAACTGCTCAGCATGCATTCACTCAGTCTAACTCTCTTGGGCATGCCAATAAAAAAGCCTCTAAGTTTCTTACCTTTATCTCCTTTATCCATGTCAAGCTGTGTTTTTAAGGGAGTGTGTGGTTGATGTGTCTCAGAGCAGTTGTGGGACACGTCTGTGCTGTTGTGATCTGGCGGCAAGGAGCAGCCGTTATATGATGAAAGAGTATGAGTGAGTTTGTATCCTATACACTGAGAATGGGAGGGCTCTGGATTTGTGCAGGTATGTGTTTTCAACACACACACAGAGCGAAAGAGAGAGAGAGAGAGAGAGAGAGAGAGGGAGACAAAGAGAATAACAGTCCCGCCTTAGTACAGTGTTAATATTGAGCTGTTCACCTACTGTGGTTCTTTAGACTTTATGTTTGTGGGGTAGCCAAATGCTTTCTGTACAGTAGAATAAAGTTACTGTAAAATTGCTTGTGCTTTTTTGTGCTTTTACTTTGTTTGATTGAATGTGACAAAAGATGTTTCAAAATTGAGAAATATTGTGTATTATTGTGTAGATTATACTGGAATCATCCATATTGTGCCCACTTTATTTTATCTATAGTTTTTTTTAGAGCTATTTTACTTTTGCCCTCATTGATCAAACTCTGCAGAATGGCCCCATCAGCAGTATGCAGGGACAAGGGAATAACAGCTTATGTTACACCGCTGTTAAAAAAAATAACGCTGCTATAAGATCAAGTTCAGCGTTCTGTTCTGATATCATTTTAAACATTGAGAAGTAATAGGGTCACTTGTAATGACCTCTCAAAGACTTACAGAACATCTGAAAGCATAATGGTTTAGAAAGACATCAAGTCATGTCAGCATTGTATGTAAGTGTGTGTGTGTGAGGAGGGGGGAAGGGGGTGATGTGGGAGCTGGTCAATAATAAATCAAAATATTGTCAAACAGGCTGGAGCAGGAAGACAGGTGACAGTGGACGTGTCTATTTGTGCTGTTGTAGATGTATGAAATTGTTTGTCATCAGGAACGAGGCTGCTGCTGTGGTTATGCAGAAAGGAGCGGGCTGGAATATTATGTCAAAGAATGCGCTTACTCAGCATGCCAACAGAGTCCACTATATCTGTATATGTCACAGCGAGCTGACGCTGTAGAGTTCACATGGTACTACATTCTGGCAATTTCCTGTGGTGGCGAATGTGATGTAAAACAAATATTACCTATTATTTCACAATATACCATTGCTTATGCAAACTATTTGCATGATCCAAATAACAATAGTCTCATTATTGCTTTATATAATAGTTTTAACAATTTAAACTGGGAAAAACACTTTTTATATTCCTGTGGTGCTGAATGTGATGTAAAACAAATATTACCTATTATATTACAAATATATTCTATTTAGACAAAATCCGGCTTTTTTGGAACCTGAAACCTTTCACCCTGAATTCATGTGTTTCAAGTTCAAATATACCATCGCTTATGCAAAATATTTGCATGATCCAAATATCAATAGTCATTCTTTTTTAGTCATTATTGCTTTATATAATAGTTTTAACAATTTGAACTGGGGAAAACACTTTTTATATTCTGCACTAACAATAGCAGAAATGTAAAAATAGATTTTGAGCAAGCTAAGCACTCTCTGAAACCAAATGCAACTTCCAAAAATAACATATAATTCTTTATTTACTGGTAGAACAACACAGGCAAGCTAAAACGTATTTGAGATACAGTACAACCCATATGACTAATGTTCTACACTGTATTCTTTGTTAGTACCAACCTCATTATTAGTAGTAGGTAGGCTTATATTAAATACTTCAAGACTGCTGCTAGTCACTGTGAATAGATCTCCATTTTCAAAAATTAAAATAACAAAAGCTCCTAATAGCAGCAAATGTTCCAGGGCTATAATTCACCCCAACATCAGACATTATTTTAACACTTTAAAAAAACACTTTGTATTCAGTATTCTTATAGTTGAACATTTTGTGAAATACAACAATCTCTTGCTGTTATTGGACATACATTTACATTCTGTTAATTGCACTTTTGTTAATTGCACAGGAATATTTTATTTCCTTATAAAGAGAAAGATTTGGCTTAATCTGACATAATCTGCCCATGTTTACATAAATAACAAGGCAGAATGACAAGGCAGAACACAAACACAAAGAGCTGATATACAGAAACAAGTGCAGTTTTAGCATAGATAATGTCTGATTCTAATATTTGTTTTCTTCAGAATACAATACCATCTAGAGGCAAAGTATTATTTTCAAATGTTTTATCAGTAATTCATTGCCTAGACAGTGTTAGATCTACACAGCTCATCTTCTCTGTTCTAAGTCTCCATGATATGCAATTCTCTCTGCCTAGAACATGTATCCAAACAGCTGGTTGACATTCTCCATTCAGTAAGGCCAGTCTTATCAATCTTTGTTACTTTATAACAGTCTCCAAAAGGATCATTTCTGATGTGTGCAGTCACAGGGACACGGCTCCAGTTACAGAACAGTGTCACGCACATCCCCAGGTTCAATCGTGATCAATACAAGGAGAGCAAAGGGAGGTGAAAACAGACCTTCAGAAGAACTTGTCATCAATTTGGAAGTGAGGTCGGGTAACATCATCAGCGTTGATGAAAACTGAGATGGATTTGCTGGATTTTCTCTATCACCAGCTGCTGTAACTTCTTGGCCAGTCAGTCATCAGGCTGCTGATTGGCATAGGATGGTTCGGCCAGTGGGGAAGACAGACCTGAAAGCTCCCGCAATGTTGTGCAAGTCTGTTGGCTGCCTTGGCATGTTCAATGATGGAACGCAGGTGCTCGGCTGGATCGGAGCGTACCAGTGCTAATTTACGAGCATAAAACATTACTGTGCCATCACACAGGCGCTCTAACATGTTACATTGAGGAATGAAATAGTTAGGGCAGGTCTTGTTGACCAGGCAGTGCTGCAGATCATCAATGAGTCCAAGCATGAAGTGTGCAGCATTGTCATCTTGTGCCAAATACCTTGAAGGTAGTCGGTCACAGGCCCACAACATGATGCTGCGTAAGTAATATGGACTGATAGCCATAGGCTGGGCCAGCAGCTTGATAACAATTGCCTTGCATGCCTGCTAAGCCTGCATAAGTCCCGATGAGATACATTTTTGTATTTGTACATGATTTGTACCTCGCTCCGGCAAAGGAGAGACGCCACTCATTATCCCGGCAATCAGAGGCAGAGGAGGCAGGCACCAGATAGAAACCACTAATGACCACTTCCTCTGTAATCTTCCCATCCCAGAAGTGATTCTCCATCAACCAGCTCTGGGCAACAGCTGGCCAGCCTTTGGACATCACAGGAATGATGTCATAAAGCATGCGGCTGCTGCCCACTCCTAAAATCATGGACAGCAGGGTGCTGTGACGTTCAACTCGCTCCACCCTCGGGGTGTAAGACTTCATTAGCAGACAGCTGTTGGTCTCCCCACCAGCAGCACCTGGTCTGCACATTCCTAGTGGTCGGCTAGTGACTCATCCTCCGAGCCAAAAGAGGGCATCATCACTTGGAACTGTCTTAAAATCACCCAGTCATTAGCCTAATTTGCACCACCTGTTTCTAGCCCTACTTAAGTCTGCTTCTCACTTGCTGTTGTGTTCAGTCTTGAGCTCCATTGCCTCAGTGTTTTTGTGAGTACTGTTTTACAAGATTAGCTCTTTGTTTTTTGACTATTGTGTCTCTTTGTTTTTCCTGTTTGTTTTTGATTGGAAGCTCGGCTTCTTGTTACTTTTGTGACTTGTGAAACGTCTACAGTAAAGACTCTTTTATTTTTGAAACCTGAGCCTGAATACTCCTTTGTTCTTACATCTGCACATGGATTCACACAATTGAGGGAGTAACTCTACGTTAGTGTGTGCTTCCTCACACACCAGAGACCCGGGTTCGATACTCACCTCTGACAGACTCATCACACGGGGTGCCCCTTTGCGGCTTCCGCTGTAACTCTGCCAGCACCAGCCCAACGGCTTCTTGGAACCAATCAGCTACCATTGTGGGAGAGATGTAGTTGGTTGTGCCATTCAAATGGTCAGTCAGTGTACAACAGTCCCTCCAACGGTTGTCTTTGTCAAAAAGTCGCAGGCTGAGCCAATGCTGAATGCCGCATATCCAGTGTGACGGGTTGGTTTAGATCGTGGAGCTTTAGCGCTGGAACCAGCAGGGTGAAGGCCATATCGTAGTCAGAGCCCCGACTGTAACTGCCAAGGTCATCAAGATCCATATCCACCACACCTTCTCGCACACCACTGGACAACAACAAGTACTCGTTGGAGACCGGCAATTTTTGGTCCAGCTTTAGTACCATGCCTGAAACAAAGAGAAAACAGAGAATAGACGTAGAGTTATTATAATTTTTAATTTAAAATTTTGTTATTTTTCTGGTCATTTATTTTATTTTATGTTCATTGTAGTTGTCTAGCTTCATTTTAGCTTAAATTTTTTAGTTTAGTTAATATTAATTTAGACTGATAGTTATAGGGCTGGCAATGTTAATGGGTTACCTGATATCACTTAATAATGATTGCCATATATTATACATGTACAAAAACTATAATATACAAAAACTGTAACAAAAATGTTTGGTTTAGTTTTTAAATTTTACTTATTTATATTTTTATTTTCGTTTATTTAAAAAGATTTTAATTTCAGATTTTAGATTTTATTTATTTAATAATTACAAAACTGAATAAAATCTAAGAATAATACATTTGCATTCCTGTACAACCACCTATCCACACTTTCATAGTTCACACTTCCTGTCACATGACACAAGCTTTTCCCCATTTCTGCAGACAGCAGAGCACTGTCCTCTGGTGTCTGTTGCCAGTGGATCAATAAGAAGATCTAAAAGCCAACACCGGTGGTAGGAAAAAGCACCAGTTCAACAAAGGAGAATGTGACGTCCCTTAGAGTTTTTTGTATTCTAGCTTTTAGAGCTAGACACTTAATACACACACAGTTGTTACCGAGTATGAATGCAGCCATCAGTTTAATGTTCGCATGCATGTGTAATCTTTGTTAAGCAGTCAGGTCCACAAAAAGCTGAGTTCATACTGTTTCCCTCTAGATTGGATTTGTATTCCTGTAAACACGTACTATGATAAAGTCAATGAACTTCACCACCTATTCTAAACACTTCTTAATTCTTTTAAAAACACTTTAATACAAAAACTTTTCTACACAATGCAGAACAGAGTTTTATTAGTGCCATTTTATTGACAATAATCAAGAGGTCAATGCTGAGATAGTTAGTATGGGGCAGTTGGCCCAAGCAGGAAGATGTAGTAAGCAAATCATGTGGTTCCAAAAATCATTATTCGCCATTGGCAGTTAAGTAAAGAGCAAATTCCTCACCATTTAAGTAACATTTATATTCACAATATTTCATTATAGCATCAAAGCTCAGGATGTTTACGAAGAACTAGGGACTGTGTGCTGCTAATTAACCAATCAGCATTGTCTTAACATCATTTTCTTGTGCCTTTAGAGTAATTAGTTACATGGCATATGATAATGAGCTGGCATATTTGGGATCACACTCTCGTGAGCACATTGCCTATACAGAGATAAAACAAACCAATTAAAACAAATTAAATTGCTCTGTGGGAGTGATTCTTCCCTAGCTAAACACTTTACATTAGCATAGATCCTAAATCCAGTGCTAAATAACAAGAAAGTAACAAAAATAAAGGATGCCTTAAAGATCATTCATATAGTATGAATCAGTTCAAGGTTCACACTAGCTAATTTTTTAAGATAGATAGATAGATGGTTGTTATTAATAGTGAGTAATCATGATCTTGATTAACTGGACTTGATTTTAACAAGCACAAATTAATATATGGGTAACGGACAAATGAATGGGTATGATTGTGTATGTATATATATATAATATATATATATATATATATAAATAACTAAAGAGAGGAGAATTAAACCTTGACAGATAGGTGAATAGAAGTTAGAAGGAACGGGGCTCTCTGTACATTTGTAGAATTTGTAGCACATTTGTTTATATCAGTTATAGTCTGTAGATATCTTGACAAGTGGGTTTGTAAAAAATTACAACACATTAATAATGAATGATCAATAATAATTTATGAAACCAGAGAGCGATTTCCCATTGTGTATGGGAACATATGCAATCATATCATTTTCTCCTTAAAATTACCCTAATTTAATGCCAGTAATGCCACTAAGCATTGGTATTTTTCCTGTCATATCGTTTTACATATTCACCATGACCCCCTATTCTGTTTAACAACCTTTTCTATTCCCACAGTCCTCCACCCCTTCCTATCCTCATTTCAGTCTTTTTCTCACAGTAATTTCAACTCTCAAAAACATTCAGTGTCACTTTTGTTCCAACTGTCTATTTGCATACACTGTGTATAAACTGTGTATTTGCATACACAGACACTACTGGCCAATCAGCCTCCTGCTGGCTGAACTGAGCCTGGGTAAATAGTGGAGACTAAAAGTGTGAGAATAGTGTCAGAATGAGATAGTGGGCTGTCCCTTATTTCTGCCTCAATAGATATGAGGTTCCCACAATAACTTGAATGCTGCTTTATCCCCATTTCTGCTTAGCTTGGAATCACAATCTAATAATACTTGACAGTCTTGTTGATTTGTCACTAAAATATCTTTAATATCTTTACTTAATCTGTCTCACAGCATAAGGTGCCAGACAAGTATTTTTAGACAATGTCACTAAAGAAAAGAGATTTTATTGCACATGCAATGCAAACAAATAAATAAATATTTACTTTAAGGATACTGGGAGAGAAAGTCAATAAAAAGGGAGTTCCAGAAACTAAAATGACTAAGAATTACAGTAATTGCTACAAGGAAAGTGTGCAATTACTGTACTGTATGATGCTTAAAAACATCTGCTGAGCAGCATGCAGATAAATAGTTGTTTAAGTTAATTAAACAAGACACAGTATGATAGCTCTTAAATCGGTTTGGCTAAATTTAATGTTGTTGTTCCCAAATGCTCTCCTAAAGAATAAAAGCTCTCACAGACCTGTGGCTTTTTGCAAAAGATTTAAATATAAATTGGTAAACCTTTTCACAACTTTCAAAGACAAAGCGACACTGTATTATGTTCACTTTTTAATTTACTTTTTAAATTAACACTATCATGACTATCACTATCACTCTCATTAACAATGTTCTATCCATAGTACTGACTTTTTTAATGTTAGGCAATTTTTCTTTACAACCTTCAGTTTTTTATTAAGTTAAGTATTAAGTATTTTTCAACATGTGGACATAATGTTTCTGATACAGTCAACCTGCAGGTTACAAACATGTATTTACCAGATTATTGTGGAATGAGTATTTTGCAAGGTGTTCAGTGAACAGATGAACAGATTAAAATAAGTTCAGTGGTCGGATAATGTAAGAATCTAAGTGAGATGTTAAGCACAGAGTGCTTAAGTCGTAACATTAACGCTGCGACTGTAAAATCCATGGAGTAAATAACCTATGCAAATGTATCATATTCTAATTTGCATATAAATAATATTAATGCACATAATTTATGACTATATATATGACATAACAACCACAATGTGTATTTTCACATAAAAGTTACAGTTTTAAAAGGAAGACGCTGTTACCGAGCATGGAGAAGATGAAATCCTTGGTTGTGTGTATTTCCAGTGCCCTCTGGTCATCTACTCGCGTTGGTCTTGTTTACAGAATTCATGGATGAGACGGTTGAGCTCCTCAATCTTCACGCCAGATCTGAAATTAAGCTCGTGACAACACCACAGCTTGTGGTTGTTGTTGTTTAAACCACCAGGTGTTGCCGTCGGACTGTTTCCTAGACTGCATACGGATCCGGTCCGACTTGCATGGACTGTGACCGCCATCTTCACACTAGAGAAATGGTCGGGAATACAACGTTCCCCCACCTGTATAATACATCAGGTGGTCTTTGAATGGACTTGAGAGCTCATGCAATCCACATGTAGTTTACACCATAACACGATTAGATAATAATCATAGGTAGATAATAATGCAAGTAATATATAGTAATATATAGTATATATTTTTTTCAAAGATGTTATCACTCAGTTGCATACCATAGCACTGTGAAAATGGTATTGAGACAGAGAGAGAAAGAGGCATGGGAGGAAAATAGGCTAGCAGGCTATAACTTGATGTTGGTACTTGCCTCGAACAACAAGCATACCAATAATAATGTGCGTATAATATGGGTGCATATTATATGCCAAAATAATAATTTAAAATAATACATAATTACCCCTTTATTTCTGTATTTTAGGAAACCTACATATATTTCCCAACAAAAGATTTGTTTAATGAAAAATATGTTATTGGACAGGCTGACTCATTAAATGAGAAGTTGTTTTTCACAAATGCAGTTTATTAAGTACACAACGATACAACAGTACATTTTGCTGCTGTTAAGTTCTTACACAAGAGGGCATCAACCTCTAGGAAACCTAACGATCAAATTACTGCATTAAAAGAAAGAATAAGAAAATAGACAATATTGCATACGTTTACATGTTTACCCTGGTATTGATAAACCCTCCATCCTCAGCAAAGCCAAGCTCAGATGGGTGTTCCAGAGAAGGCAGATGGGGCAGGCGAATATAAGAGTGCTCAGTGTTACCCTGACGCGAGACATCTATACCACCCAGGAAACCAAATCGACACTTCGGACCCCTGTTGTTCACTGTGGAGGTAGCTCTTACTTCTTACAAAGATGAGAGAACATAAAAATAGCTTTT
>JAZGTI010015941.1:0-13079 GCA_036877585.1 Botia kubotai
GGTGAGTCGTGACCTTTGAGACCCCTGCAGCAGCAGTTCGGCAGTGTCATTCACACAGCACGTGATTCGTCTAAAGATCTGGGAATGTTTGAGTGTATTTGGTGAGGATTATGGGTAATGCAGTGTTTTACAACACAACATTCTTTTCTTGTATGCGATAAAACATGCCTGGTTGACACGTGTCTTATCAATCTTGATTTCAACTTTACGGTAAAACGCGGCATGTGGATTGATAGTAATAAATAACACGACATATTTGAGGTTGTTTATACAGTATGTCCAAACTAAACTGTTACATAAACCACATCGACCTGTGTACACAGTTACATAATAGTGAAATCTTGGCACAGTTATTTTCCCTTATCTCAGAGACATGTAAATACTGCTGTACTGTCAAGCAAAGAGCACCGTACACGGTTGAACGAGCACCTGTTTTACCAACATGTAGTAACAAATTAGCCAGCATACTGTAATCTGTGGCAGCAGGCTAGCGTTGATTTCCATGTTGAACTTTTCAAATAAGTTCATGTGGTTACAGAATGCTGTTTTTTGCAGATAAAGGAGCCAACGAGCCCATCCACATAGTTTATGTGCCTTCTCATCTGTATCACATGCTGTTTGAGCTTTTTAAGGTACGTACAGCTGCTATACTGCACGCACAAATTCTTATATACACAATACTGTTGTGTAAAGTGTAGGAATCTTTAAAAGGACAATACACTCAAAAGTGAACTGTTTTTTTTTACTCACCCGCATGTTGTTCTAAAGCCGTACCTGTATGAAGGATCATAGGGTTTAGAAGAACACAAGGATTAAATAATGTAAAAACGTATTTTAAAACGTATTAAAACTTAAAACGTATTTTTCTGTTCAGTTCACATTTATTTGCGTAAACCGCAACGTTGTACGTTGTTTCGTTAGAGGTGAATTTTGAATTTTACTGGTCTAAGATGGTTTATGATTGTCCATCTAAGACTATTGCAGATTACGCAGTTCATTTTGTGTTTGTGATACATCGCTGCATTTGAAGATCTCACGAAGTTGTGTTTCTCCAAAACAGAATGCGATGAGAGCAACTGTGGAAACTCATGAGAACAGCCTACATCTCCCGCCCATCAAAGTAAGAGTTTCTCTGGGAAACGAAGACCTGACCATCAAGGTGAGCTTTCTTGGATGTTCACCTCACGACTGGTGCTCCCTGAGAAACCTCGTTTTTTAACTCTCAGCCTTGTTGTGCTGCATTAGATGTCTGACAGAGGAGGTGGCGTTCCCTTGAGGAAGATCGAAAGACTCTTCAGCTACATGTATTCAACCGCGCCGAGTCCCGTGGCTGAAGATACTCGCAACGCTCCGCTGGTAAGCGCCTCAGTTGTCTGTACATTAAACATACATTAGTGTGCGCAGTAAGTGTTGTGCTTGTTAACTGGTAAACTGTGTGTTTACAGAGGTTAGCAGGGTTATAAATTAGCAGAATAACCAGCAGGTCAGTGTGTTGTTTACAACTGATTAGAATTGTAATGCAGTTGTAAATGATTTCCTCTCTCTCTCTTTCTCTCTCTCTCTCACTCTCTGTCTCTCTCTGTCTCTCTCTCTGCAGGCTGGTTTTGGCTATGGTCTTCCTATCTCCCGCCTCTATGCCAAGTACTTCCAGGGGGATCTGCAGCTCTACTCTATGGAGGGATACGGCACAGCGGCGGTCATATACTTGAAGGTACGTTTTTGGATTCATAACAAGAACTAGGTTAAATTCATTATAGTTAGTTCATAAGGTTTGCTTTATTCTCTCATGCAGTGTGCTTCTACATTAGTGCCCCTCCCCCCAAAAATTGCAAAAATATTTTTCTGTTTTTTTATGACAGGCCTTGTCCACAGAATCAATAGAGAGGCTGCCTGTTTTCAACAAGTCCGTTTTGAGGCATTACCAGACGAGCACGGAAGCGGACGACTGGTGCGTCCCAAGCAGTGAGCCTAAAAAACTGGGAAAGTATGAATATAGTGTTTAAAGAGCGAGGAAACACTCGTACATTAAACATGCGCACAGTGTGTGTATGGAGACCTTGAGTCTTTAGGATCTACAGTACTTGACTATTCTGACATTTTAGAAGCGTGGTATTATCAAAGCTTCGATAATTCACTTTATGAACTTTATGTTACAGTGTGGACTGCAAAGGCATTTTTGTCGTTTGGTAATAATAATAATAATAATTTTGTCTTCCTGTCACGTTGGTAATAATACACCACACACTTTGTTTGCGGTGCTAATGCTTTCCAGTCTTCAGAGAATACGTTTTAAGTTCTCAAATAGGGGAAAATATTTTAACTGTTTTGTTGTGATGTCACAGATGTCAGTATAATAAGCTGAAGCTGATTGGTCGTTTGAGCATGTGCCGATTCCTACACATTACCATGGATTGTAAACGAAGGAGACGGTTCTGTGTTGTAGAGTTTGTGTTTTAGTCAGTGGGGCCAAGTTATTTGCCTTGTGTGAGTTAAAGACTATATCTCTAGCAAATGTTTGGGAGAACACATACAAATAAAAGGAACCAAGGCTGTATTTATTTCCTTGGGAGAAGAAAATGGATTCACAATGCAAACCTGACTAGAATGACAATAGCCGTGTTGTGTTTGATTCGTTAGAAATGTCGGACCTACCGTCTAACACTCTGTTTTGTTTTGACGGTAAAAATGTGATGCTGTCAGTCACAAACATCAGATAAATGCATTTTAAAACATAAATGAATACTAATATTTTTTAGTACTTTTTAGGCTTATCTATTACACACCTGAGTCAATAAGTCAACTACTCACAAAAACCTAATAGGTGGAGTTAAATCACCAGGAACAAACTGCGTTAAGGCAGAGTTATAGCAACTGTGGTATTTATTTATGTGGCTAAATAGATCAGAGAGTTTTGATCTTTGTTATGTATGATGTTTTTCTGACCACAAAATGTATATGAGTGATCATTGTGACATCAGCTTCTGGCTGAACATTTTTAGGTATTCAGTGTGAACAAACAACACCATCAACAAATCAAGAATTTGGTTAGTGTTATTAGACTTTTAGCATGGAAAAACTGATGCGCTGACATCGTCCTTGTTTTTAATTGCATTTCAAAGATAAAAGACATTTCCTGTTTTTAATTATATGTTGTCTCAGGATTGTGTTGTTTTTTGAATGACGTTTGAGAATTGTTATTTGGTGTTATTGTTGGTTATTTTTTTAAGCTTTTGAAAATCAATGTGAAGGACCTGAATGAATTGTAAGGGAAGTGAAGTGGCAGTCATCAAATGACACTTATTAAACTGTTGTGTTCATTTCCTCGAAGGATAATTTGCACCTTTTCAGTGCGAATCTCTATCTGACATTTACCACGTTGATTAATATCCTCATTCATACCTCATAAGCTTCATTAGCAGTCATCAACATCCTCTTTAAAACATGCTTGCATACTGGCATGTTCCACATCCACAATCCTGTATTCAGACAGCAGCTAAACTCTCTAAACGAATCAGTGCCTAAACTGTGTTTGCCTGACTGAAATAATTGATACTTGGCACTCTTTATAGATTCAGTGTATTGAGTGCCTGTTTCTGTGCTATTAAAACAATAAATGACGAAAAAGTGTTTTTTTCTCTTCCTTTTTATGTCATACACGACAAAAACATTTTAATTGTATAGTCCTATGTATATACAGCACATTTCAAGGCCAGAACTGTGGGCCCCACAGCTTTATATTCTTGTTGAAGATTACATTTTAAAACTGTCTTAATAAGAATGTATTACTCTGTTATTAGGCTGTTATTTTATGCATGTGTTAGTAATGAACCCCCAAACAGCCAAACTTGTGGAGGTGTCCACATACATCAATCATATACTGTAGTGTTGTTTAAGCGTGTTTTTTAAATCATTTGACCATTCAAATGAAATCGCATTGACCAAAGATGTGAGCGTCAGAAAACAATTCCTGATTGGTCGGATTATTCTGAATTACTGTTTTACAATACAAATGAGCCGTCACGTACGTGGTCTAGTCACGTAACCTGGGGTATTATTTGTGCAAATCTTGTGGGAAAGAGTACATGACTTCGGGGCAAAATTCCTGGCACAAAGCCTGTGTTTACTCCTGTGCTGTTGTTACAGGCCTGAAATGAGCTGTCTTTTCTATAGCACGTCTACCACTCTCTCCTGACAGCACTTGAGCTTGTGTCTCTGACACCAGAGCCCCGCCCCCTCTTAAAACACGGTGCTATTTCAGGAGCTGTAACTGTACTGCCTGCTGTCAATCATTCACACAATGTCGCCCACTTCCAAAGTCACACAACTTCTGCCTGTTCCCAATATCCTAATATACTTCCTAATACTAAGTACAATACACGCTGCTTGTTGCTCTGCGTTGCGGAACTGTAAAATCCACATTTATTCGCTTCAACGGTTTAATTTCACACAAAGCACGACTAAAGACTGAATTACAGCGTATGGTTAATGTATGTCTGTGTCACAGCACTTATATAAGCTGCCCAGGAAAATGGCAACCTCAGGTCAGTGCTGACTGGAAGGAAAATACCATCATCACTTATCAAAAACAGTTAACAAGTGCTGTCCTGAGGTCAGTGACTGCCGTAGTGCGATACAGAAAAGGTTGAAAGGACAAACATAAATTTGGTCACAGAGCATCATGGAGACACAAATATGCGCACACACAACTCCACATGAAGCTCCACACATTTCCACCTCCAACAGACCCGTCATTCAAGAGTTTCTACAAAGCTCCGCCCCTTGCGAGCTACATTATTACGTATTTGGTTAAGTTTCTTATACTTTCAGCTACAGTTAAGGCAATAAGGCCCCTTAAATAAGAGAGTTTTCATGACAGATCAGTGTCTGCTGTCATTGGATTAAACCCTGATGGCCACTTTAGTTTCTCTACTGACAAAAGAATTACTGGATTAGACATTTTATCCTATTCAGCTGTTATCTGTAATGTGCTACTGGCTAATATTCTCTGATTTTCCTCACACTCACTGTCCAGTCTAATTGTGCTAATTATGCTAATTGGGCAGTTGTGGGCAACTGGTTAGAAAGTCAGACTTGTAACCACAAGGTTGCCGATTCAATTCCCAATCCTGGCAGTAAACAACTGAGGTGGTTTTGAATTAGGCACCTTAACTCCACCCTGTGGCAGAAAAACGAACTGCACCTTGGAGTCATGGAACACCACCAAACTCAAGACAGGTTTGGAATGATCATACACTGTATTTATCTGTCCAAGTATGTCATTCGAAGTGTATTTACAGTCCAACATGGCAAACGTTCACAAGGCTTTTAATTTGTCATGAACAAAAATAAAGGATAAAATTTAGTTCTTTTGGAAACAAAAGGGTTATGGCACATTGACGTATTTCATGCGGGTATGAAGAAACAAAACATACAGGTTAATGTGCTGTTTTTAGGTTTTGCGTGCATTTCCATTTTTCCATGTTTTTTTAACAACAGGGTAAAATCATTTGATTAATATGTCAAGGTGAAGAATCAGTGAAACGTTACTGCAACAAAATAATTCATGAACTACAATCTGTACTCAAATCATAGGTGATTATCCCTGCACGTAAACACATTCACACCGACAGACCCTCTACGATCTCTTCACAGGATTGACAGAGGAGTTTATAAAAAACACTGGTCTTAAAAGCTATTGCTTCAACTTTAGCATACAAAAGTCCATATTGTACATGGATAGGCAGGTTAGATTTGGATCTACAGCGGGTTTTATCTCAGCTGATTCAAAGCAGAAGGTTGGAGAGGTATCACGACAAGCTTCTCTTTGCAACTGTGATAATGAAGATTTGTTTACAGGAACGTTAATAAAGAAACATACAATCTCCAAATATCATCTCTGGACCTTCGTAACACAATGCAGAACACGTTTTTTGGTAATCATTTTTTTCTTTGTAAATAAATAACATTAAGTGATATACAAACATTTCTTAGGTTAAGAAGAAATAAATAATACTATGACAGACGTAAAATGATTATGATAAATAATTCAGAAGAACTAATTAACAATGAATATAATCTTACGATGGAGTCACCTGACAGACATTTATTACACATTGAGTGTAATGAATGCAATGGTCACCAGGCACCGCCCAGTGTACTCTCCAAAGCTGCCTTCGTGTTGCTATGGAAATAAGTTGTAATTCAAATGCAAACATGAGCGATATGTATCATCTCATATGGGAGAACAGTGTGTCACATGGTCTTTGCTCTTCATGAAGGTAGGAATGCTAAAAATATAGACATATGTTGACAGTTACATCTGGGCAGTGAATATGGGTTTATATGACTCACAAAGGCTGAATACAAAATGCAGAAGCAAACAGAATTACAGTGTGTCTGTAGGCTACCATGTTCTCGTACACTCGCGATGCATACGTGTTGGAAATGTGTTGCATAAAGTTTATAATATAACCCGGGATGAATCCATAGAAGCGACATTGGCTATCTGTTCATTAAACTACATTATAAAATTATTTACCTCTTAAAAACAGTTGTTTTCCTCATGAATGTGAATTTTTTTTGCTAACTGACAAAAACGCTAGGATCAAAAGGAATAAAATCAGGCATGACAAACTAAACAGCAGATAAAACAGCAGAGATACAAATACTGCAAGTTCATTACAAGTCCACATTTGTCATCTGCTCTACAAACGTTCGGATGACAGAAAATCGGTGATCCAGACTACCTCAACCTCAAACCATAAATAAAAAAACTATTAAGCATTTCACAAGGCAGCTCTTGGGTCTAAGTGAGAATCTGTCTCAGGGCAATGTCGAGGATAAAAGCAGGTAGCTGTAAGGTTAAAGCAGCAGAGGGTCTAGCAGTATTTTTAACTTGCTCTCTCTATTTGTTTTTAGGGTACACAGCTTGCATCTTTGGAGCAGAGTTTAAAACAGTGGACTCCTGACAGTGTTTTGTATCCCATTGCCACTGCATGTAGGTCTTTGATACATCTTCCAAAGATCTGGCAAGGGTCTTAGAGGTTTCAAGCTCGGAGAAGAACACATTGGAACACACTCGTCAGCTTGTATACTGGCAGGTCATTGTGGAAGGAGATCCAAACACCAGTATACAGTGATGAAGGGATTTTTGAGGTCCACAATACAGATATCTCACGATCTGGAATGGCTTTCTTCTCACAGTAGATACAGGTTTCTGTATGCCAGTGACTCTAGCGGTTCTTTCATCCAGCACTCAAGTCTTTGAGATGGAATAAACGCTTAGTCGTCACCATGACTAAGCGTTCACCTGTCCATCACCTGCGCTTTACCAAAGCCATTGTAATAAAATTCGTTCCGTCTCTTGGACAAACAACACATCTTGGTTTTGATAGAAAAATGGCACGTTAGACATATATATATTCATGTTGCCTGCATACGTACATTGTCTCCAAAGGTGCTCGGAAAGCAGTTATGAACTGTCGTGAGCTATAAGCTGATATGCTCTGTTTCAACACATACATATCCTCCATATGCGAATAAACAGATATTAATCAGACCTACAACAAAAGTAGTGATCATTCTGCAAAAACAAGAATAAAACCTGAATTTAAAAGTTCAGTAAAGACCATAAAATCCACATTTGGACATTTTGGTTTCTGTTTGTCCAGAGGCAGCTTAATAGCAACAAGCCCCTTTTCGTGATAAACCCATAATATTGAACTCATCGCTACTTCTAATGCTGCTCATGGTGAAACAGTAGTGATGGTGACGAAGCGCAGTCATTCAGTGGTGCCCTCTCCTGGTGAGGAGGACTTGCTATTTTTCCGCACCTGTTTCTGAACCTGATCCAGTTCCTTCTTACGCAGTTTCTCACACTGTTTCTCTGTTTTCTCTCTGTTTCTGCGAGCTTTTTCCATCAGCACCTTTAGATCTTTCAGCTTTTTCTTAATCAGAGCCCGATCCTGAGAGGACTCTACGCCCAGAGCCTGCCAACACACACACACACACAAACACACACACACACACACACAAACACACACACACAAACACACACACACAGTTCAGATAGGCCTTTTGAAACTATGCAGATATCTCAAAGGCGACGGTCTCTTCACAATGATAGCAGGGCATTAATTATATGCGGAAAATAGCATTTGACACTCTATTACAAGAAATATCAAAGCAATGATAAAAAGGCTTATTTTAAAAAGATGATACAAATGATGAAAAAAAGGCTTATTACAGTTGCCTTAGATACAGGCAACTGTATCTTACTAATGAAAAAATGTTGATGGTGGTTTGTTTTTAGGTACGCTGCCTGAAGGCAAAACTGTGGAATGGAATTAACAACTTATATATATAATATTATATATTAGTATATTATTATTATATTAAAGACTATAGGATGTATAGTTTACTCACTTGTTAGTGAGGTAATAACAACAGTACCTAACAACAGCACAAATCATTTTGGTGAAAATGTTTAAATACTATTCTGAGGTCAGTTTTCTTCACCTTGAGTGATGTGCTGTCCAGCTTTAGTAGATGCTCTCCATCCACATTCTTAGCAGTAAATAGAGACACGTACTGTTCCAGGTTCAGACCCATGAGCCAGCAGGACACCTGTTGACATGTCCATTCTGTCACACTGCGGTTCTGCCACTGGTACTGTTTGAGAGGCTGACCCTCATCCAGGATCTGACACACACACACACACACACACACACACACACACAGTAACCTAATATGTTTAGAAAGGAACTGAACCAAAGATAAATTGTTTTATAAATTTATGAAGCCAAAAATGTGCTATATGAATCATCAAGGACATGCAAGAAAAGTCAAAACTAGACTTAATGAGAAATAATGAATTAGGAGTCATGCTGAGACACATTAACCTCACCTCATCTTCAATCATATCCACACTCTAATAAACGCAGCATGGAGGACGAGAGAAACACTCACAGAGTCACAAAATGCATTTGCTGATTTTTTATGCACTTCCTAGGCAGAACATTTTAGCATGTGACGCTAAAATGCGACGCATTGAATCTAATTCAAATAAATCCAGCTGCTTATTTACACATTCATGTACGAGTGACATCGGGTTAAAGGAACGTTCCAGGTTCAATAGAAGTTAGGCACTGCAGACAGCATTTAGTGCCAATAGTGTTGATAATGTCCATCAGTTATTTAAAAAAAGGCAAATGTATTATTGCAGTTAAAGAACACAGGCAACTCAAATCACAAGCAGCGCTTGTACTAAATAATTAATGTAAGTGCTTTGACACAAAAACATGCTTCATGTTTTGGCTTTTAAACTCCTGGCCTGGTTTACTTCTACTGTACTTGCCTTTCTGTAACCTTACTGTATTTTTTTGTTTTGTTGTGCCACAAATTCTGTCACTGAACCTTAACTTGTGCTGAGCCCGGAACATTCTATGAAGTACACAGTACAGACATCACCTCATCTGAGGAGAGTGTTAGTATTTGTCGAGCAGATATCTTCACATCAGTCAGGGCACTGCTGATCTCTGGTGAGCTTGTGCTGCTGAAGCTGAGGTCATCGTTTACTCCAGGACCCTGAAAGAGATACAGGCGTTAGTTAACGAGCGTTAGCTGGTTATTTGATTGACAGGTTTGCATGAATTGTTCCTCAATTCCTTAAGAGATAATTATTAAGTCTTCGATTTTGATTTTTTATTGATTATGACAAGCAATTCATTGTTAGTGTAATTATTGATGATTGACAGGTCAATCAATTAGGTCTCTTAAGATTGACTTAATGGGGCAGAGAAAGGCTTTTTTAAAGCGCTCAAATGATCATCCTGATAACTTGTCACTCAATTTAATTGTTTTTTTAAATAATGCATTCAGAGAAATTACTTTAATGTGTAATCAGCTAATAAGACATTTCAATATCAGCTCCTGTTTAAATGTTCTGATTGGAACACAAGGTCACAAAGTCAAAAATCAAACAAACAGGGGGGTAAAGCTCTTCGATTTACTTTCAGAATGTTCCAGAGAAACAGTCACATCCCTGTAGAGACAATCCTCACAGCTGAGCTGGACATGTTTACCAGCCTGTGTCGACTGCCTGTTATTTCTAAACAGGCCCGTGAGACAGATTCTAAACTGAATATGAAATTATTCAGAATACTTTGACTATTCTGGTCATGGTTTTGGCAGGGGGCGATACAGCTCCTTTAACGCAATGCTGATGCACAGACTGTTGGTAAAGGCCCCCAGTTTGACTTATGGCCTTCATTCATTTACACAAACGTTAAATACAAAATGCCATAGATTCCTGGAGAAGTACTCAAGAGTTTAAGCTTGTATAACCGCCTGAACAAGGTCGCTTTCAATAATGTACAGTTGCTTATGTGACATCAGAAAACATCAAAAGCGACGTATAACATTCAGATTGCATGCAGCTGATTATGTTCCAAATTTCAGGATATAAACAGTGAATTATGAGGTTATCTACAGTAATTCTGTATCAGTTTGATACAATCAAGATATAAAAGCAAAACTCAAATTGATTGTTTTATTTGACTTGATTTGCACAAGCAAGACATGATACAGTACCAAGTGATATGAATAGGAGAGGAAACGTGGCCACGACAGAGATTTCTGTTCAATAGAAATGTAACACACGGAGGAAGATTAGCGGTAACTGCAATTCCTGTTTCAACAAAAAGCCATGAGCGCATGTGAGCGGCTCTTTTTACCTTCCTCCTGCTCCTGTCAGGGCTGTTCTCTGCTGAAGGTCCTGTGGAGCTAAAGATAGAGGACTAGTTACTGAAGCGTACACAATGAGCGACTGCTACATAGTACAGAAGCTCAGAAGAGCTGAAACGAATCATACTTACAGGATGGGAGCTGCACTTATATCAGTCTTAAGATTTGACCTTAGCCTTGTATTATATTACTGTATTATTTATGTTGGACTTTCAGTACGGTCTTAAAGTGTAAGACCACTAGTAAAAATGCTTAATTTTTTATTTAATAAAAAACATTAAATTATATACTAAGCATAACAATTTGGGTAAAAAGTTAAACATACGTTGAAGTCAGCTGTAAATTTCTTTGTTGTATTTTTGGATGCTGAAATGCAATAAAACATTGTTCATCTGCAGACTCCCAAAGGAAATTAAACTATATTTAGTCTTTCATCTGCTGAGCGATTATCCTAAATAATCGATTAAACAATCAGTGAAGACCCGTTCAAATGCAAAATGAGTGTATTGCAGTGTAGAAAACCTCAATTTTCAGGTTCAGCTGTCCACATAATTCCATACAATTCATAAGCTACAGTGCCTTTATGCAGACATTTGCTATGACAAAAGCTCTGGAGTTCTAGTGTTTCTGCTATTTTCATGTAAATTATGTATGCGATGATCTATGTACCGTTTGCCAGTAGACCATTTATCTCTGACGTTAATACAAGAGCTATAAATATATTCATTATATATTATATATAAGACCTATTCACTTACCCTAAGTCTAATAGTGTTTTGCTGGAATTTTCCTCTTGACACCCTGAAGACCCGGAGACTGTACAAACATCAGGTATTAGAATATCATCGTTGATCACATTATTAATTATTTTGGGAATTCTTCCATTTTGTGTCTCTTAGCCCTTAAGCATAATTCATTAGCTCTGTAATTGAGCCCTTATCAGGTATTCATAGTTAGGTGCATTTACCTTCATTATGCGACCCCTGCTGGGGCTGTGGGCACCTAAGTGTGTCCTCTGAGGCACCAGACACTCTGGAGGGTTGAGACCCAGAGCCCTGCAGACAGAGAAACAGTGTGTGTGTGTGTGTGTGTGTGAAAGAGAGAAAGCGATAAAAGAGATGCCAAACAAATTATGCAGACGCTCATTAAATGTTAAGATTTTATTTCGACTGACGTCCACCTTTTATCAGTGTATCTGACTCTCTGTGTGTCTTAAGTGTCTTCTGTGAGGTGTGTGTGTGTGAGAGAGAGAGAGAGAGAGAGAGAGAGAGAGTCTTACCCTCCCATCCAGTCTCTCATCTCTCTCAGCAGAACTGGGAGTTCTTTGCGCTCCAGCAGCTTCCATCATCTCCCCCAGTTCTAGCACACAAAACAGAGTTCTGAAATTACAATACACAAAGAGCAATACACACGAAGACGGCAAAACAGCGATATTAAAGAGGCAGTGTGTCATTTCTGCACCACCAAAAAAAACAAAATACAAAAACAAATAACTCAATAATAGACATGCATAGACATGCATAGATTACAGTTGCTAGGGTGTTGCTAGTTTGTTACTGGATAACTAATCGCTTCCTCCAAACCCAGTTCTCTGTATTTCTGTTGATAGTCAGATTCTTTGCAATATACTGTCAGCTAAGTGCACAATATCACTTTATCACTGATTCTGTAGGCCTACAATAATCTGAGATGGAGGAAAGTATTTTAACAGTGAAATCATTACACACAACAGTTTTAAGGGACAAAAGTCAAATCTAAAAGCCACTTTTAAATATTGAGTACTTTAGCTGATTGAAAACATAATCCTACAGCAGGCTTTGGCCTCTTTATTCATATGTTTGGATGCCCTGTACCCTGTCATATGCTCTTCACAGATATCTGAAATGAAATGGGCTCTTGTTGTAACCGGGCTGAGTGCTTCCCTGCTGAAGAGCCATTCAGTAAACTGAGGCCATCCCCGCAGCAGCACCTCCTTATAATCTGCCTCATTCAGTCACAATACATCCAATCAGCTTTCTCATGCTGTCCGCTTTTATCACACCGATCATAGCAGATTCAGAACGGGCGGATTTAAAGGGCCAGCGCACCCATTAAAACTGAGTGCATGAGGTTAGAAGCGCAGAGCAACTGAGGTGAGTGGCGCTGGTTTAATTTCGCTAACGGATCTTATGTGTGCGTAACCACAAGGGCAGGGTTCAAAGTGATGTTTATTACATCCGTACTTACCACTGTGGCTTTCACTAGATGCCATGGAAACCGGGCTAATGGGTGGGTTTGATATAGTTGCAATATTTCCCTCTTGAGTAACTGAACCTCTTTTCATTTCCTCCTCCTTT
>JAZGTI010015942.1:0-13079 GCA_036877585.1 Botia kubotai
TTGAAACCCAGTCGTCTTGTCCCAGTCATGTGGTGTAATGCTGAAATAAACTTACAGCGCATTTGATTGGCCTGAAAGAAAGCAAGTGTTCTGTTCTGTAACTGCTGTTGCCGCTCCAGGCCTGGTAACGGGGATAGTCGCCCTTCTCCAGGATAAACTGCTGGCCCTGGAACTCAGGATACTCGTACCCCACCCAGCTGCAGGAAAGAGAGAGTCATGGTCAACACAAAGCAGGAAGTAACAGTGTTTTACATGGCAATGATCTCTGCTGATCAGGATACAAAAGGCAAAGCAAACATGGTGGTGTGTGTGCCGAAGGGAATCGCTCTTGTTCTTTTATCAGTTCATCTGTCACCCCAGGCAGCTACAACACAGAGGCAGCTGCCAACCATCTATCTGACTATCTGTGCTGGCTATCTGCTTGTCTGTATCTCTCTTTCTGTACACACCTCTATTTCAATCTCCTATTTTAAATTAGATACAATCTTCCATTCTTCCAATTTGTAAAATAAATGAATAAACATTCGGACTATAGTCGGGTAAAAATGCTGTTTATGACTATTAAATAAGTGGAATATTGTATTGGATGTTGTATTAAGTATTGAAAATGGAAAAGTATTAAAAACGTTAAAGCAAAAACAACACAACAAACAAATATATCCTAATACTACATTTGCACATATCTTACCATATTAGTATCAATATAAGTCTCATATATTCCACATCTCAGTCATATATCCTCTCAGCTTTACCTTTGGCACATAAGAAATACAGACGTCACACTTACGGGCCGTTCTCCACTTTAATGGAGCGAATCTTTCTGAAGTCTCTGTCCAGAATGTTCTGACATTCAAAGGTGAACTCACAGCTCTTGCCCTGGAAGAACTCCTCCTCGAAAACAGTCATCCTAAACTTCCCCCTCTGCTCCAGCTGCTGCTGCGGGTTCATGATCGCTGCCGGTCACCGCGCTCCCTATCAGGAAAAGTGAGGAATGGGGGAATAACGAAGATTGTGTGAATTTACCCATGAATCAAATTCCGAAGAATTCCAAATGAAGTGAAACTCTACTCCTGGGAAAGTTTTGACAAATATTTGTTTGTTTCTTTTTCTTGTATGTGCTCTTTGTAACTACAGGAATCCAACGTTTGACTTTCATGTCTGAGAGCTAAGTGGCATATACTCACGTAAGCTACTAAAGTGGAACAGATCCGGTATAATCAATGTGGTGGCCAAGCCCTTGTTCAGTGTTTTTATAGCATGGACCCCTCATTTAGTGCAGAATGCGCACCGAGCCTGCTCACTCAGCAGCAGCCTGCAGACAAATCACATTAGCCTTTGCTATTGTAGAGCCTAGTGTGGCCCATTGTGGAGGTCTTAGACCAACTGACTCATCAAAACTCTCTGTCCCCATGCCGGACCCTTGGCTGTTCACAATGGCAAAGCTTTGACATGATCGAATAGAGCAGATAATAGCAGAATTGTTGGAGATTATACCGAACGGTGCTGGTCATGCTCTGATGGCTGGTTTGGATGCTCATTTTGGTCAAAACTAAGCAGTGGTTGCCTACAGAAGGACTATAAACTGTATTTTGTATCTGTGTTTTTGATGCATTAATGCATTATAGCCAAGTTGTGCTTTAAACTACAGTTAATATGTTATAAAGATAAATTATTTTTTTAAATAATTGTTGTTAATTCTATCAGTGGCCCTAAAAATGACTCAATGACTATTCATTTAAGCTACATTCATTAGTCTGTGTATGTTTGTCTTTCCATCTGCTTCCCCACCCCCATCTCATCCTCTCCCCTGCCTCTCTGCCTTTGTTTATTTCTGTTTTTGTGTACATCCTATTTAGCAAGAGACATCCTTTTACCTTATGCCAATGCCTGCTGTTGTTCAGATACACAGACAGCATGTGATTTCTTGTGCTAAACTAAATAACATGAATGAACTAGCCAAACATTTGAGATGAAATAAGTATAATCTGATTTGTAATACAAAGAAAGTTTTATTTAACTTAGAACATAATCACTGTATTAAGTAATTTTTAAACATTCATAAAAAAATTAATTGTTGACAGTAATTCACGTCACACGTCATCAGCCTTCCTAATGACATCTAGTGGTGCGGTTTATTATTGCAGTTTTCTGCCCGTGTTAGCGTTCACATGGGCTTTGCCATTGCAGCATTAATTGTATTATTCATATGCCTATTTATTTATTATTTTACAATAATGCTGGAAACAAATCTGTATAAATTATTATAAGCTTCAACAGGAATATGCATGTATGTGGACGCACACGTAATTATTCTCACCTGTTAGGTGTTGTTTGCAAAAGAGCAGGTGCTGTACTGACACAGAGCACACAGCTGCTGTTCTGTAATCCTGGTTTGACAGATCTGAATTCAGCCTCATTTTCAAATCCAGTTCATTAACATCCCAAATCAATTGAAATACCCTGCATCATAATTCATTTTATCTTAGGTTTGACCTCATTTATGAAATTAGATGAAAGATCTTGCTATTCATTATTTCTGTTCATGGCAACGCGAACACAGAAATTATTGAAAGAATTGACAGATATATTTCAAAGATTATATACTTATTACTTATTTAGATTAGTAAATATTTGCTTTGTCAATGACAATATTGACAAAATGACAATAAGGGTTGTCAATGACAATATATTCAGAATATATGTAATATGTAGTATAGCAGTATTCCTGTAAGATCTCAAATGTACTAATATTGAAATGGTCAGATGGCAATAACTCACCAGTTAAAGCCCTGTTGGTACAAACCCAGATACAGCCAACCAGTGAATAGAGATTTTCCCTGAGCAATTACTGTAAGTAATTTATACAATACCGTACAGTTTACTCTACGGTATTGCGTGGCAAAGTCACACTGGATCCATCATGAGTCTAGAATACACATACTTCACTTTTGTAAAAGTTAATGTTTTGAGCTCTGGGAAATCAAGAATCTGGAAAATGAATCTAGAATCCTATTAAAAATTGAATGTGGCCCTTCGATTTATTTATGAATTTAAAAGAATAACAAACTTCTGGAAAAGAATAACATTAGGGTAAATCTTTAATTTGTGGTCTGTCATTCTACAAGATCCTCATTGTATGTATGTCTGTATTTTTGTAACTGTCATTATTTGAAATGCAAATCTGTTATTTGCATATCAGAAACATGATGCTTCTATATTTCTTCAAGTTGTTGTACTGTATCCTATAAATGTTATATTTGAAATACCACACATTTAAAGTTTGCAATGTTTCATAAATGATAAAATAAACGTTTACATTTTTTATTGCAAAAGTTGTGCAAACTTCATTTAGGTGTGCTATTATTTGTCTGATTGCTGTGGATTTACCTGCAGTTTACAAACAGGTGTGAATGTAAAGCTGGCCTGCTCTATATTTGAATAGTTAGTGAATAGACCTCAGTGTCACCTGGTTGACATTTTTCTGAGGGCACCATGGAAACCACTAATCCATCTAAGGGCAAATGTGAACAGGTTCAGACAACTAGTGCAGGTGACATCTGCTTAGATAATGTGCTTTATGTGTTTGAGCACACAAGCCAGGCAGTTCTGGAGACCAGGGTCGTGACCAGATACAGACATTTCCATCTAATCAACTGCCAAGGGCAAGGAAAAACAGTCATTTGCATTTTCAACAGTAATCCTTTTAACTGCCACATAGGCAGTGTAGCTGTTTCTATCAGGTCCTATCAGATCACAAATATACACACGAAAATACACATTAATACACACAAGTATTACTTGTTCTAATAAATTCTTTACTGTTAATTCTTACAGTGTATTTCATGAATGTACATATTTTGCCTGTAATAACTGATACATTCAAAGCATTAAATAATCTTATAGAAATGAATGAAAAGATTATGATATTACCTGAGCCACCTCAGGTTAACTCCATCATGAAAGGTTTTTGTTGTTGTTTTTAATCAGGAATTGACTATTGACTACTGACTATTGTATACCAAATTACAGATTTTTATTGTAAAAAAAAATATAACTCATGGTTATATAAAATGACAAAGAATCATCAGAATAAAAAATAGTTTGAATTCATAGACCAGCTGATTGATCTTTTACAGTGTGACAAAATCTCAAAGGGTTTAAAAAAGCAAAATATTATGACTTATTAATTTCATCCGCAATAAATTATTACAGTGAACAAGCACATAACATGTTTTAATATTGTTTGCCCAAGTGTTTAAGACGTCAAGTTAAAACTGACAGGGTTACACGTTAAGTGTCCAGTTGTTCCAGGTATCTAATATTACTGAAGCATGTCTGCATCTGCGTAACGCGAGCCGAACGAACAAAACCTTTTCATCTACAGGTATTGTGCGTGTGGCTCAACGTGAGACAAGTGCAGAATAAAGCCCAAACGATTCCTGCTTCCTGTCAATTCATCCAGTACGTTTTTGATGGTGATTTGTCCGCTTCCCTCTAAAAAAGACACCAAACCATACAAAAGAAACAACAGATCAACTTAAGCAGCAAGTCTATACAAGCAGCAGCAATCCTTAATCCGTATTAGTTCGTGTATTAGTTCGTGAAAATATATATTTTAATGACATCTCAGAGCCTACATGCATTATATAATGGAAGTCATAACGTTACATTGAGCAGACAAATCTAACTTACCTGGCATGCCTCAGAGGCTGTATACAGGTAATGTGCAGAGGAAACCCGAGGCCTTGGTGAAGGTACACTTATGTAGTCTGTCGCTCGCGGATTAATGCAAAATGCATTGATCTGTTCTCTGTCTCCAGCGCGTGAAGCTGTGCTCTGGACACCTGTCACACGGCGCTTTCCTCTCATCCAATATTGACACAGGGACTCAGATGGGAGGGCCACAGTAGATTATTTCTCTATGTCAGTCATGTCGCTCTGTGCAAACCGAGCGAGCGTTTCTCCTGTTTAAACACCTGGGCGCGTGAAGACAGAACACGCTTGAAACGCAAGTGATGCATAAATTACGTATTGTGTGTTTTAAACTACACTATGCAAATATCACAATTTGCTGTTAGTGCATGTGTGTAGTTGACAAACAACGTATGCATAACTTTAGATTTATAAGCAACAGGTTTGAAATAAGTCTTAAATCGTTAACATTAGTTAATGCGTTAGTTAACATGAACTACAGCATTTGTTAACGTTAGCTAATATAACTACAATTGTTTATTGTGCATTAGCTAATGTTAACAGATACAACATTAATTTTAATAATGTGTTTAGAAAATGCTGAATTTAAGTAAAATACTGTTTAGAAAGGCTGCCATTCAGGTTAACTAAAGTTGTTAACTAATGCTAATAAATTGAACATTACTGTAAAGTGTTACCGATTAGAATGAATTGTAAGTAAGGGAAAGTATATTTTGTTAGGTTCTGTAAATGGTTACTATTTCCTAAGATGGAAAAGAAGTGACATATTGAATGATTAACATAAAAAAGTTATAGTTTACTAAAAAATTAAAGTTGTCACCCTTCACACACCCTCATGTTACAAACACGTGATTTGTTTTATTTTCCGTGGATAACAGAAAGCACAATATTACTGACTGCCAGCCACAGTCCCCGTTCGTTTTCATTGTAAGAATAAAATAACCACACTGACAGTTTTAAAATGAAGATGTAACATTGTTACGCTTGTTCTAAGGAACACTTTCACTCGGCGGGGTGCACCTGCCCCCTGCTGGTCTTATAGAATATGACACGGGTAAAGACGCTCAGACAGTCAGCTACAAGACACAAAAAACTAAAAAATGACCCTCATAACATTGTTGACATGATCTCAAACATGGTGTTTAAAAAACAACCCTGCTAAAAAAAACATATATACCTTGTTACTGAGATACTGTCACTGTTATAACTATCCATTTTTTATCCCCATTTTTCAATCTGATACACAAAAATGTACTTCAGGTATACTCTATTCATATTAAAATGCATTCAAATAGTTTAGAAATAACTTTGAATTTTAATTGAAATGTAACATTTTATTACCAGTCGTGTAACATTACCAGTTGGGGAGAAAATTCTATTAATTCTCTATAAATTATTTGGCAACAGTAACAATAATTGAACAATTGAAAGGACTGATCAAGCTTTAATCTAATCGGCCAGACATGACACCAAAATTCAGAAAGGTTGCAGAATTTCTCTTTTCCCTTTTTGTTAGGGAGCTTTATTAACAGGCATGTGAGAGTCTTTTCAGATATGCTTCCCAGCCCGCCCTTCTGTATTCTTCTACAGCCTTGAGACGATCAGGGCTGGCGAGAATCCCTCGTCCCACGATTATGATATCAGAGCCTTTAGAGCAGATCACATCTTCTGGACTTAAATACTGCTGGCCAAGTCCATCCCCTATACAGCAACAATAATAAAACAATAATAAAACTAAAGATATACAAATATATATATATCTTAATATATATAACTAAATACATATATATATATATATATATATAGACATATAAAACACTGGCATCCTAATCTGTACATCTGTAACAGATGCACATATAAACCAAATTCTGAATATTCTGTAACCTGACTTCTGCTTTGCTATAACACAGACTGATAAGGTAGACATGTCAAATATGTGAACCACACAATCTACCTCCTGTCTGCATTTGCACTCCTGGCGTCATGTGTACAAACTCCGCCTTTTCACTGATCTTTGATCCACTTATAAACCCGAACACAAAGTCAGAGTGATCTTCAGCCATCTTCACCTAAAGAGCATTTCAATAACCTCATTAATAGAAACAGACAATAAACAGACATTAGCGTTCAAATTGAAACACTGGAAGAACATCTTGAAAACACTGTGAAGTTAAAGTGTTGTTGGAAAAGGAAGCATGATGTTCCAATCTAATTCTTTATAAAGGTGTTCCACTGCTTGAGTGTAATCCCCTGTTGCTAGGGAACCCTTGGAGCTCATCTGAGCAATGAGCAAACAGCCGTGACCCAGAGGCTTGCCGACTGCACCGAGACCCTGCAGCACACCCGGACCCGGCAATGCGTGGGCACTGATGATGTGTGCCCATGATGAGATCCGATAAAGACCACCTTCATATCACACAGGTAAAGACTTTGTAGATTATTTTACATTCATTATTTTAACAGAAATAAACAAAGAAAGGAAATTTATAATAGTAATTCAACCAAGAAGAACTTATACATCTTTAAGTTCCACAAAAAACACAAAAAAAATGTTACACTTCCCCAAATGTTCTACCAACCACCCTGTGAAACAATCACTCACCCTCATATTGATGCTTCACCGTGTTCCCAATGTCCGCAAACTTGCGATCCTCAAAAATGAGGAAGTTGTGCTTTCTAGCTCTTTAGAACCAGTCACATCTGCAGAGACACACAGATTGGTCTTCTTTTCCTCCATGATCCTCAGCAGCTGAGCAGCGAGAGGGTGTGTGTCGGGCAACCCAGCACGATCCCCATAGCTGAGCACCTTACATCTGCTGTTGGGAACTGAGGAGCCATTCTCATTAGCTGATCTGTAGGTGTTATTTTCTTCAACAAACCTCTTGACGTCCTGAGACATGGCCAAGTCAATTCGTCCAGCCTTAACTAACACTTCCAGTAGTTTGGTGCCTTTATCAGCCAGCCTGGAACTGCCTCCCTGTTTTCTGACCATTAAGAAGATGGCGTCTGTGACCCTCAGGCCTTCCTTCTCAAGCACTTCTGCTGTTTCTAGAACACTGCTTCCACTGGTCACTACATCCTCGACTATTAAACAATTGTGCCCCGGCTGGATGTTTCCCTCAATAAGACGTTTTGTTCCTGGGAAATATCAAAGACAGGTCAGTATGCTTGCAAATCTCTCTCAAAGGAGCTGATGTTGTTTTACCAAGCTGATATTCAGTCTGTTCTGTGCACCTCAGCCACCAAATTTAGGCAGTTTTATACAGTTATATATACACAACACTTACTATGCACACCTGTACATAACTTACAACCTCATGTATAATACTTTATATTTTTTTAATTCTGCATGTTTTTGTATGTCTTGTGTTGTGTATATTTGCAAGTATTCAGAGCTTCTGTAAACCACTGCATATTGCTTGTGTGCACACTTGCTGAATAAAGCTGAAATTGCAAAAAACAAACAAAAAAAATCACTGCCATACCATTTTTTCTTACTGAATTGGAAAGTTATGCGATTATGTAAACAAAATTTCGGGTTGCAGAAATTCATATGATGACTTAAGTGTCCTCATGCTTTTTGACATGCCAGAGAGATATACTACATACTAGTATTATATACTATAATAAGCACAGCCACAACAACATAGGATATTCTCTGGTAGAGCAGATGATTGTAGCCAGAGGTAGAGCTGTGTAAAGGACCCCACACACACAATCAAACTGCACTCCTGCATCCTCAGCACGCTTATGAAGAAGGTTTGCCACCTAAATGTCACATGGTTTACACCAACAAATAAGGTAGGATTAAACAATTATGATATAACAGCACTCATACTGGGAGTTTAGCATGAACCCAAACTGTACACGTGTTTACCCGGTCCATCAGCGCTGGATGGGACACTATTACTCTAAGATCAAAGTATATAGGCGAAATTAGTCCACTCTTTAGTTTAAACGTCCCGAATTTTACGGCTTGGATGGCATGCAATTTTAAAATTAAACTATTAAGACTCGTCATTCATCTTAATACGAGTTGTGAACTGTATTCGTGCTTTCTGTTCGAACTCTGTGTCAGTTCATGCAGTAAGTATAACTTAAAGAGAGGCAGCTTGAAGCCACGTGATTGTTAGTTACAGTGGACAAAATAAAAGACAACAGCGGCATTAAGCGGTATAATAAAATAGCAAGAAAAACAGTTCATGACTTTTGAAAAACGTCACGCATTATAATTGTTTAGTGTTAGTGTTTGTCTAATTGAATTAAACAAAAAATTACTGTGTTCCTGTAGCTCGGTTGGTAGAGCATTGGGCTAGCAATGCAAAGGTCGTGGGTTCGATCCCAGACAGCACATGCAAAAACAAAATGTATAACTTGAATAAACTGCAAGTCGCTTTTTTTAAAGCGTCTGCCAAATGCGTAAATGTAAAATAGAGCCCAGGGAGAAAATTTCAAGGAGTGATGGAACTCTAGTCCAAAAAGAAGATGATTTAAAAATAGTAAAGCTAACGATAAAATACTTTTATTTTGGTAAGATTGCGAAACATAAGGGTCCTTAAAGTTCAGTACAATTTTTTAAATCTGTCTTCATTTGTGATTTTTCCGTTAAGGACTTCATTACACCTTATCAATGCTTGTAAAAGTCCGTCGACTATGCGCTAATCACGCCTGGCCAAAGGTAGTGCTTTGACGTAACGATCACATTTATTTGATGTGACATATCTGTTGTCAGCAAATAGTATCGCTGGTCATGTGCTGAGCTGTGTGTCTTCTGATCCACTTCTACATTTTCATTCAGCACAAATAAAGGATCATGAAAAGAAGACTTCTGTTGGTATCAAACTCCACACTTTATGGAGGCGGGTATCTGCAACACTGTCAGCAGCAGATCCAGGACTTCTTTGGAAAGTAAGTTTAAATAGAAATGTAGAAATAAATGTTTGTGAAATGTTGATGCTGCGATGCTGAACATATTTTTAAGACTTCTGCAAGCACATTCATAAACCCTTGTTATTGAATATTATATTATAAATATATTTTAAATACATTTATAATATATTTATTATAGTATCATTACATTATACTATATACTATAAATTAAATTACTGTATTTATTTAAATTATTGTGTATATATTCGATATAGATATATTAAATAACAACTCTAACAATGAGTTGTTATCTAATCTACATTGAATCCAGGCATAAGCGTGACTTATTTTCTGTTCTAAAGGGAAGTAAAGAGAATCCTGTTTGTCCCGTATGCGCTGCATGAGCGAGATGCCTACACCAAAACCGCCAGAGACAAGTTCAAGACACTGGGTTTGATCCTGGTTTACTGTATCTCATGAATGTTGTGGTGCATTCACTGCATGTTTTCTTTATCTCTGCTCTGCTGTTCTGCATGTTCTTCCAGGCTATGAGGTGGACAGTGTCCATGAGACATCAGACCCTGTGGAGGCTGTCAGAAAAGCTGAAGGAATATTCATTGGTATGGAGGAATTTTCCTTTAAGTATGCTTGGAATATTATAATCCAACAGCATTGAAATGTTTCTTTTAAATGTACAATGGAATCCAAACATTTTAGACTAGTATTAGTACTCTGAATCTGAATCGGCAATGTGTTCAAAAAGAAAAAAATGTGTATATGACAATACTCGTCTGTGATATTCTGTTTATATTAGGTGGTGGTAACACATTCCGCCTGCTGAAAGCTCTCTATGACAACAAACTGATAACTGAGATCAGGAGGAGAGTCTTACAAGTAAGCAGACATCAAATGTTTCACAAAAAATATGAAGAAAATTGCAGTATAATTACTGACTGTACTATATATGTGATTGTTTTCTTATAGGATGGAATACCGTACATGGGCTCTAGTGCAGGGACAAACGTCTCCACCATCAGCATCAACACCACTAATGACATGCCCATTGTCTGTCCACCCACATTTGCTGCCATTGGTTTAGTGCCCTTCAACATAAACCCTCACTATCTGGATCCTGATGTCAACAGCAAACATATGGGGGTGTGTACAGCTAATTCTCCAAGCAATACTCCATAGATAGTCAATAGAACATTATAATGTATTGTGTTTATTGAAGTCTAGAAAGCTTGAAATTCATGATTGAATTAATGTGTAATTTTTATAAACGTTCCTGAAGGTTCGATTGTTGTATTTTACAGGAAACCCGTGAGCAGAGGATCATGCAGTACCATGAAGAGCCCGATACACCATGTGTGCTGGTAGGACAGTTAACATTATCTAGTTTACATGATGACTAGTGAAGTGAGTCTAACAGAATTTGAGCATTAATTCTGTATGCTTATCACAGGGGCTTAGGGAAGGATCTATGCTCCTAGTGGAGGGAAACAAAGCCACCCTACTTGGGTGCACCAAAGCAAGGCTATTCCAGAGGTATTTTGTTCATGCGGACATGCAAAACGCATTACAGAGATACTAAAACGATGCCAAAGTAACATTGTTATTGTTGATTTCTTTCTCAGAGGGAAGGAGACCACAGAGTTTGAGCCTGGCAGTGATCTGAGCTTCTTACTGACAGATTCACTGTGAACCGCTACATACAATACAATAAAAATATGGTTTAAGGAAACCACTGAGTTTAATTTTATTTAAAGCTGTTTTGCTCATACTTGGTTGTTATCAACCAGATAAGTATTAATAGTTTCGTAAATACTGTGAGGTCCAGTTCATCACCACAGATGAGAAAAGATTGTTAGCTGGAACTTTACACACAGATAAAGTAGGTAGTTAATTTATACTTAGTACAAATAAACCCCCTCATAATACGCTGAGCTCAAGCCATGTTGAGTAGGACAAATAAACTACAACAGTATATTTGTTTATTTGAATTATGGAAGCATTAGCAACATTGCCGAACAAAATCAAGAAAAATGTGACGAGGCAAAAATAAAGTTGAGGCAGTGATCTATTATTTTTTAACAAACGGTTGATTTTCTAAAATACATATTTTTGTTACTATGATTATTTACCATAGACTTTTACAAACAATCTTGTTTCTCCCAAAAAAAATCTCAGACATAAAGGTTTTGTATTTTTATATGTAAAAAGCATAATTTTGATCAAATTATTACTGTTTACAATAATTTCATTTAACAACATACTTATGGCAACCCAATATGGGCAAATTCATATGGGCAGCAGCATTACTATAATACAGCAAAAAAAAAATCCAAATTATGTTTTTAATATGATGGTTTTGTATTGCAGTATATGTGCAGTTAAAATTAAGACCAATAGCTATGAACAGAGTCATCAATAATATTGGTCAATAATATTGTTCATCTTTCCAGAGTTGTAAAATGATTTTTCATAGAGGGGCAGCATCATATTTTTAAAGACGCTAGTGCTTCATCTATGAAAATTACTTTATTTTTAAGATTCCTCTTGGTCAATACCTTAATATAAACATGAAATAAAATATTAAAAAGGGTGGTTTTATTATTATAAAATATTAAAATGCTACCGTTTTATTGCTCTATTGTGCAAAGAGATTTTAACTGAATGAAACCCCTGCTTTAATAATGTTTACAGCAGACAAACAAGAATATTTCCTCAATAATACACCTTAACCCCAAATTGTAAATCAGAATCCAAATCCAGCTGCAAAGAAAACAGGCACCAAAACTCCTGATGAGAGCCCCAAATAACAGAAATCCGCTAAACAAAATAACAAAAGTGTCTCCCACAGAATAACACAAGAACCAGCAGTCTAATAACCAAACTATTGCAAATCTCTCCTCAGAATGAAATCTATCCATATCAGAAGTTAAGACATCTTAAAAATCATGATTTTTCCAAAGCCTTTTTGTCCGCTGTGTATTATTTCAAGTCTGTTACCTTTATTAATATTTGTAAACAAAGATTTTAAATGCATTAATACCTACAACCAACTTCTGAAATCAAACCTCATTAAAAGTCAGTGCAGTTAAAGAACAGAAAAGTCAGGAAAGTGGAAGGAGTGACAAAGGGATTTTAGTCTTATTCAAAACCTGTGTGTACCATTCAAACTAAATCAGCCACCGTACCCATCAGGGATGTTCAGATGTCCACAGATGTAAAGTAGTGAGTGGGCATGATTACGCTCAGATGTCAGCATTGAAATGCTGCTTTAAAAGATCAGTGTTCTAAGGGATGTACTGCAACGCTGCAGGTGTGCCATTGGCCTGCGAGTCTGTTGCATTGGCACTGTGATGGACTGCTGAAGGTCTCATGCTTCTGTGTTTTTGTCGCCGTTCTCCTGAGGTTGAAGCTGTTCCTTTTCTGTGTTGTCCTCCTGGGGTGGCCGTACACGTTTGAAGAAGCCCAGCTGTGAAGGACAGATG
>JAZGTI010015944.1:0-13076 GCA_036877585.1 Botia kubotai
CTCCTCCATCTTTGTTAAAAAATTCAGCCTCCGCTCACTGATCACGTCACTACTAGAGCGAGCTCCTGATTGGTTACCGCGGCGCGGAATTTCGCTAAAGTTCAGATTTTTCAACTCGCACGAATCGCGCGGCAACGGTTGAAACGCTCAATGCGTGCCGCGCGATTCGCGCCGCCACATTGGTGCGAATCGCGCCGCAGGATGGCTACTCGCGTCTTTGCATTGACTTAACATGTAAATCACTCGCGCTTGCCGCTTCATTCACGTCCGGTGTGAACGCACCTTCAGACCGGCCCGTCTGGCACCAACAACCATGCCACGCTCAAAATTGCTTAAATCACCTTTCTTTTCCATTCTGACATTCAGTTTGGAGTTCAGGAGCTTGTCTTGACCAGGACCACACCCCTAAATGCATTGAAGCAACTGCCATGTGATTGGTTGATTAAATAATTGCATTAATGAGAAATTGAACAGGTGTTTCTAATAATCCTTTAGGTGAGTGTATATATATATATACTGTATATATATATACTGTATATATATATATATATATATATATATATATTAGTTAATACACTTTTGTTCAGTTCCGTAGTTCTGTCCTGTGTTTGTTATTAAATGTATATTTTGTGATTATCCTTGTGTTTCATTGGATTACTCCCACAACACCGTGACACAGAGGGCTGTTGGACTGCTCCTGAGAAAGGGTGCTGATGTGAATACACGGGACCGATTCTGGCAGACGCCGCTACATGTTGCTGCAGCTAATCAAGCCTTAGATTGTGTTGAGATTCTGGTTCCTTATTTGAACAGTCTGAATGCAGCAGACTGCTTTGGCAGAACAGCATTACATCATGCAACCCACAGTGGGCATACAGAGGTGTAGAAACAGCTAAAGCTGACTATCAACAGTGGACATTTTTAGAAGAAATTATAGCAACAGTTCATCATCATTTACTCACCCACTTGTTCAGACCATTTTATTTTACTTTAATATGTAATTGATGCCAAATATCATTGGTTCTCTTGTGTAATGTGAACTACTCAAAACACGGCCATGATTGAGATAGACATATTTCAGTTGGTTCCTCACCAGCCAGTCATAGAACTTGTTAAAACCTGTTTGTTTTAAAGCTGCAATCCGTAACTTTTATTGGTTAAAAAAAATGAACAGAAATCAATTATTAAACAAGTGCAAGACAGATCAGTGTTTAAAATGGTCTCCTTATCTTACCCTCACACAACAGCAAGTTTATAATAATAAATAATTATTTTAGCTGTTGGGTCCACTTTCCAAGGAAATGTCAGTTTGATTTGTGGTTATGTCACATCTGTAAACAGAAATAGGAAGATCCAGCTACTAAATTGTGAAAGTGGATGCTGGGAAGGTGGAGCTTTTGTAGTTTGTTCTTACAGGAGTTTAGAATTTAAACTTGTAATCCATGTTAAACTTGTCATCCACTCCATAAACAACTTGCAATTTTATGTTTTAAACAGAGATGGCAATATAGAGGCAAAAGTTACAGATTGCAGCTCTAATTTTGCCAATAAATGGTTAGTGTGTGTTTGCGTTACATGAAAAATAGCAGTATAATCTCATTTTGTTTTCCACTGAAGAAAGAATGGTATATGGATTTGTAATGACATAAAAGTGTAAAAGTGAGTACATGATGACCGAACTTTCATTTTGGTTCCACTTTATATTAGGTGCCTTATACCGCAATGTACTTGCATAAGAAAACAATGTACCCATTGTCTATGTACATGTTGTTAAATGTAAGTCATTTTAGTTTAAACTTAAGTTTACTTTTAAATCATGTTGTTACTTGTATTTAAAACGTCTTAATGTAATTACACTCTTGACCCTATCCCTAACCTTAAACCCAACCAGAACATCATAGTACGTACAATGTTTCACATGCTTTTCCTATGTACTGTAAGTACAAAATATTTAAACACATCTAATATGAAGTGTGATCTTCATTTTAAAGTGAACTATTTATTTAAGTGTTATTTCTGGTTTGTGGTTGTTAGAAAAGAAAAGGTCATATTATGTCAAACTAACTAACTTAAAATGTATTTAGACAGTCACTCTGCTCCTAAATAAAGGGGCCAACCTGTGTGCCAGAGACATAAAGGAAAGACAGCCTATCCATCTTGCAGCTTATCTAGGTATTTGGCCCTCTGTTTTTCTACTTTAGTAAGCATGAATGCTACACTGATCAGCCACAACATTTGTTACGGAGGAGGTTGCCGCTGCGCCTCCTGCTGGTTGTCAGCGGGAGCCCTCGCCAGAATATTAATACTCTTTTGAACTACATTTCCCATGATCCCGTACCTAGTCCTGATTACTTCCTGTTTGGCACCTGAACTCAATTATGTGGACTATAAAGCCCAGATCTTCACATAACTGTACGTCTTGTTTCGCCATGTGCAGCATTTTAGAGCATTTTCCCTTATCGTTACTGACTGGATTGTATATCGTTTTTGACTTTTTGCCGCATGCCTTTTGACTCTGCTTTGGACTGTTTTTGAATGTTTGCTGCCTGCCTTGACCCTTGCCTGTTTCATTGTTTTGTTTTTGTCGCGCCCTTATTGCTCTGATCTCCCCTGTTTGACCCATGCCTGTTTACTGTTTACTCTTGTAAATAAAACGCTGCAATAGATTCCTCCGCCTCCGCCTCTTTGTTACAGAAGACATTGCCACAAAGCGATCCAGCAGCACTCCGTCAGATTTCAACTGAGCTCTCGACTCAAGCGGCACAGTTATCCGCACACCAACAACAGCTTGCACGGCTAATGACTCTAATGAAGGAATTAGTTCCATTTTTTCACTGAGGACCGTTTTCACCGTCTACCGCTAACACTGCAGCAACACCCGTATCCAGCCCTCCAATTCCCGCCATGACTTCCCCGGTGAGTCCTCGACTAGCTTTTCCAGATAAGTTTAACGGTGATCAGGGAAAGTGTAAGGGGTTTTTGTTTCAGTACTCAATTTTTCTCAACGGCCCACCTTATATCCCACGGACAATAGTCGCATTGCTTTTGTTTGCTCTCGGTTAACTGGGAAAGCCTTGGATTGGGCTACAGCGTTTTGTCGGACTGATGGGTCAGTTTTTCCTTCTTTTGAGTCCTTCCTAAACCAGTTTCGAGAGGTTTTTGAACACCCCGCCAAGGGTGTAAGCCCCGGTGAACAACTGATGTCTCTTACCCAGGGCAGACTTCCAGCTTCTGAATACGCTGTAACTTTCAGAACTCTTGCCACTCAAACCAACTGGGTAGAGGACACATTGAAACTGCAGAATTACTATGCAACTATGTTTTCAGATTTTATGGACTTTCAGAGGACATTGTATCGGACCGGGGTCCTCAAATCACTTCACAGTTGTGGTCTTCTTTTTTCAAGAGTCTGGGTGTGAATGTAAGCCTGACGTCTGGTTACCACCCTCAGGCCAATGGACAGACAGAACGCCTGAATCAGGAAATCATCCGATTCCTCAGGTCGAACTGTAATCCGCGTCAGGCAGACTGGAGCAGGTATTTAATGTGAGCTGAGTATGCCCAAAACTGCCTAGTCAAGCCATCCACAGGTATGACCCCCTTCAAATGCGTTCTGGGCTTCCAACCACCACTATTTCCCTGGTCTGAAGAACCTACGAGTCCTCCCGCAGTAACTGACTGGCTTCAACGAAGCGAAAAGGTCTGGGATAGGGCCCATACTCACCTACTCCATGCAGTACGAAGCAAAACCATACAGGTCAATCGACGTCAGAGAGCCGGCCATTGCTGATCACTCCTGCTTTGACTCGCTTATCTTTACCTAACTCATACCATATCTCTCCTACTTTTCATGTCTCCTTGCTCAAGCCTGCTGGCACTCCGGCGGGAGGGGCAGGAACAGGAACAGGCCCCTCCTATCTTGGTCGACGGCGAGGAGGCGTATCGATTAGAGCAACTCCTCGATTACAGACGCCGAGGCTGGTGGACTAGGAGGGGTACGGCCCGGAGGAAAGCAGGAGATATCCCGGATCCTATGCTCATTGAAGAGTTTCACAGAACTTACCCGGAAATGATCCCGTACCTGGTCCTGATTACTTCCTGTTTGGCACCTAACCTTAATTATGTGGACTATAAAGCCCAGATCTGCACATTACTCTGTGCAATGTCTTGTTTTGCCATGTGCAGCATTTCAGAGCGTTTTCCTGGATTGCCTTATTGTTACCGACTGGATTGTATATTGTTTTTGACTTTTTGCCGCCTGCCTTTTGACTCTGCTTTGGACTGTGTTTTTGAATGTTTGCTGCCTGCCCTAACCCTTGCCTGTTTCATTGTTTTGTTTTTGTCTCTCCTTTATTGCTCTAATCGCCCCTGTTTGACCCACGCCTGTTTACTGTTTGCGCTTATTAATAAAACACTGCAAATGGATCCCTCTGCCTCTGCCTTTTTGTTACAACATTAAAGCCACTGACAGGTGAAGTGAATAACATTGGTTACATCAAGGGATGCTAAACCTGTACACCTGTCAGGAGGTGGGACATTTTAGGCAAGAGAACAGTCAGTTTTTGAAATGTATGTATTGGAAGCAGGAAAAATGGGCAATCGAAAAAGAGACTATGACAGTCACTCATTAGATTAAAGTTGTTTTGGCAGCATGAGGTGGACAAACATGATATTGGGGGTGGTTTTAATGTTCTGGGTGATCAGTGTATATAGTATTTAAATCAGAATACATAGTATTTCATTTTGCCAGTCTCTTATTGTATTTTGACTTTGTATTTGTCTGACGGACAGGGCATCTGGATGTTGTGAAGCTTTTATTATCATGCAGTGTTGATGTATCCTGTAGGGATAGGCAGGGATTTACCCCACTTCATGTTGCTGCTCTTAGTGGACACATTGAAGTGGTCAAGTACCTGTTGAGACATGGAGCAGAGGTAAGCAACCCATATTTAGACATGACTGGTCATTTCCATGTTACACTTAATAGAGCTCTTTTAGCAGAGGACATATTAAAATTGTTTTAATGGTGTTACAACAACCATTTTCATGTAGCTTTCATGTAGCTCAGTGGTTAGAACATGGCGTTAACAACGTCAAGGTTATGGGTTTGATCCCAGGGATTGCACATACCCTGAAACAATGTAGAGTATAATGCAATGTAAATCGGTTTGGATAAAAGCATCTGCCAAATGCATGTAAAAAACAACAACAATGATCACCTAAAGGCATTTAAATTTCTGTATTGTAATATTCAAAACCACTAGCAGAGTATTATATATTTTACATTACCCCAATGCTTCCAACAATGTTTGAATCCAGAGATATTTTCAATTTTAACCAATGTACCAGTTTAAACCATCTTTAGTCATTGTGTCGCCTGTCAATGGCATTATGTCTGTATTATCCTTGGTTTTGAGATTTACTGAAATAGGAACCATGATAACACAGGGAGTCTCAAAAGCAGAAAGTAGTTGTTGTAGCTGTCAGGGTCTAGACAGAAACCAGGCAGAGATTCAATTGCAGGTTAGTAATTTATTAACTGAAGAAATAATACAACAACAGGCACAGTCCAAACAGAAAATGAAAGAAGCTCAGCACACCAGCAGATAGACAGATGACCAACAGACAGCAGATTGCAAACTGGGAGGAAATTGAGCAGCACAGGAGAAATGGATAGGTGGCTGAGTTGGAGAATAGACTGGGAAAACCAGAGAAAAGTGAGGAGATTGCAGGCGCTGAGGAAGATGGCGATAGGATTGGTGTACAAAAACTGCAAAAGAAAGAAAATAACAAAAACTAGCCAGAAGGTAAACACTAAGATGACGACTTACCTAGACAAGACAAGTGGTCAAGACCGGTGGGGGAACAAGAAGGAGCAGCTATACAGGGAACTAGAGGGCAGGAAAAACATGACAATGACAGCTGAACACATGGCAAACTGTCAAAATGAAGTCACGTGCTCAAAACACACGGACAGTTCGCAAAAGCTAAACCCAGAGCTGATCAGACCAGGGTCATGACAGTAGCAGCTAGTATGGTACTCTGTCATTGTTTCACAGTCATCATGAACAGCAAATATTCATTCAATTGTACTTTAAGCATGATTGTTTTGAACACTCAAAACTGTGCTTCACTACCACACCATTTATTTTGACAAATAAAGTGCCACGTACAAGAAGTAATTAGCATTAATCATTGTTATTTGCAGGTAAATCATAAGAATGAGAAAAAATCTGGTGAATTAAATAAAACTTTTATTTCATTACCTTATGCATGAACATGATTTGTTTTTAGCAAGTTTTATGTTTTGAACAGAGATGATGGTAGAGAGGCAAAAGCTATGGATTGCAGCATTAACATAAACACGGTAAAAAGGAGGGGCGGGGGGCAAGAAACCACACTTGCAATTGTTTCTATGTGATATTTTTGACTGATGTGATATTTTCTGACTGATTTGTAGTGAAACACAACCGATCTCTACTTTAGCATATCAATGATTAAAATGAGTTCTTACTTGCTCATGTGTACTTGATTACATTATCAATAATAGTTGGTGTCAGCCAGTGTTGTATAGATGGGATAGGTTTTTCTAGTGTTTCAAGTTCAAGAACAGAGAAAGGCTGCATTTACACTGCAAGTCTTAATGCTCAGATCCATCTTAATTCCATATCCGATTTTTTTGGGCCACCTGTTTACACTTACAGCCTGTTCTCCTGCACTGCCCGTCACCCTCCCGGCATTCCCACTGCCTGTTCTTCCCTGTCTGTGATGAAGCTGATCTGCCGCTTTCGTTCTTGTTGCTTCTCTGATCAATTGTTAAATAAACTGAGTTACACTCTTGGATCTCTCACTGTGTCTTCCCTTGACAGAACGATCTGACAAAGAATGGATCCAACAAATTCAGACGCGCTTTATTCTGCTTTGGTGCAGCAGGCGGTGCTCTTGAGCCAGCACTCCTCCCAGTTTAAGGCCACCTCTCGGGAGTTGAAATGACTTTCTGGCAGAATGGCGGAGCTACGGAACATGATCAACGAACTGCAGCGGGATGACCAAGGATGAAGCTTACTGCCCAACAGAGGCAACAATGGCCGGCTCAGTGTGTCTGTCTTTACTGCGGGCGATCAGGCCACTTTGTCCAGTCCTGTCCGGCAAAAGACAGGGCCCGTCAGTATTGTGGAGAGCACAGATGTGCAGCATTTCGCAAGTCTCCCCAATCCTCTTTTTTTATTTTGATTCTTCTGTTTCCTTTCAGGGGGTCTCTGCTCCGACACGGGCACTTGTGGACTCTGGGGCAGAAGGTTACTTCATGGATGTTCCGGTGCCATTAGCTGAACCCCTTCCTGCCTGGTCCCTGGCTGATCGCCCCCTGGCTACCATTACGCACACCATACCCTGTAAGTCTTGTTGTCTCTGGCAATCACCGTGAGGAGATTGTGCTGTATTTAACGGAGTCTCCCAGCAACCCTATTATTCTGGGTCATCCTTGGCTGCTCCAGCACAACCCTCACGTATACTGGTTGGGATGGTCTGTCCTGGCCTGGAGTCCGTCCTGTCCTGGAGTCCGTCCTGTCTCTTGTCTTGTCTGGGTGCTGCCTCTTCTCCTGTCTGTTTCCGTGGAAGAGTCCACGGATCTTTCCGGGGTCCTGGAGGAGTACCAAGATCTTTGGCTGGTCGTCAAGTCCCGGGTTATGTTACTTCCTCCTCACCGGCACTACGATTGCGCCATAGAGCTCCTCCCAGGCACTTATCCACCCCAGAGTCATCTGTATTCTCTGTCGGGTCCTGAAAGTGAGGCTATGGACAAATACATTAATGAGTCCCTCAGAGCCGGCCTCATCTGTCCCTCTTCTCCGGGTTCTTCTTCGTCCAGAAGAAGGACAGCTCCCTGCATCCTTGTATTGATTATCAAGGTTTGAATGACATAAGAATCTGTACCTCCTACTGCTCATGTCTTTTGCCTTCAAGTTTTTGCAGGGAGCTCTGGTCATCATTAAGCTTGACCTCCGCAATGCCTATCACCTGCTCCGAATCTGGCAGGGGGGTGAGTGGAAGACAGCATTCAACACACCCAAGGGACATTTTGAGTACAGAGTCCTCCTGTTTGGCCTTACAAATGCTGTGGCTGTTTTCCAGGCCCTAATCAATGATGTGCTGAGAGACATGGTTAATAAGATTGTTTTTGTTTACCTGGACGACGTCTTAATTTTTTTCCCCTTTCTCCATGTTCATGTTCAGCAGCAGGAGGGTGATGAGGAGGGTCCTGCAATGGTTCCCAACTAATCATCTTTAGATCAAGGCGGAGAAGTGTGAGTTCCACGCCGAGTCAGTTCCATTCCTTGGACATATAATATCAGCCCGAGGGGTCAAGCCCGACCCTTCCAAGGTTAAGGCCATGGCTAAATGGCCGTTTCCCAATTTCCATAAAGTGTTGCAGCGTTTCCTGGGATTCACCAACTTCTACTGGCGTTTCATCAGGAACTTTGGCTTGGGGGCTGCTACACGTCTCCCTCCCAGCATTCCTGCTGCCTACTCTTCCCTGTCTGCGCCAGAGCTGATCTGCCACTTTCGTTCTCGTTGCTTCTCTGATCAATTGTTAAATAAACTGAGTTATGTGATTGGATCTCTCTCTGTGTCTTCCCTTGACAGAAAAGTGTTTTTTAAATGCTCCCATCATAAAGACAGCTTTAATGTTATTCACATCGGTGACGCGACAACTCCTTATAGCCTCCTAATACTTGGCTTTAATGCTCTTTATTTTGCACTAGCATTGCAGCCAGGTTAGGTACATGTGTAAATGATGGCGTTCAGCACAATCCGTCGTGGGACAGTGACATTATAGTGAAGGTGAATTGGATATGTGTGTTTAGATGAAGGCCGGATGTCTTTATATCGGATATGTATCCGTTTAAATCCATATTTGAATGTGGCCCAGGTAGGATACGAAAAAAAACGGATCTCGTGTGTTTACATGCAAAAAATTCTGATCTGTGTCAGAAGATAAAAAAAATCTGATTTTTTGTGCCAGTGTAAATGCAGGCTTTTTGCATAGTGAAGAAGTACTTGGAAATAAAAGTATGCGTTGTTGTTCTCTTAGATTGATGAAGCAGATGTCTTTGGTAACACTGCTCTCCACATGGTTTGTTACACTGGGCAAAAGGCTGTAGCTAAAGAGCTGGTTAATTGTGGTGCTAAAATTGACCAGACAAACATGCATGGCTGCACACCACTGCACCTGTCTGCCCTTGCAGCCGATGGAGGCCTGTGTTTGAAGCTGATGGTCAGCAATGCGTCAGACATTAATATGCAGGTAAAGAGACAAGAACAAGAGCACATTATTGATTTAGGTGTTTTTTTTTTATTAATTTGTTTTTTAATTTTCATTTTCAGAATAAAGAAGGCAAGAGCCCTTTGCATTTGGCCACCACTTATGGAAACAGCACCCATTCACAGATACTTATTGAAAATGGTATGTACTGCACAAGTGACATGCACGGTGGCTCCAGCAACAAACATCACAATATTAGACAATACCATGGATTTTCGGGAACCCTGGTATAACACATGTTGTCCCAGTCATCTGGATTCTGAAAAACAAAAACAACTGACAAACAAAAGGGTATACTGTTTGTTCGGTATACATGTTTTACAGTGAAGTTGTACAGCTGTAAAAAAAAATCCAGCACATTAACCACTGATTCAGGGACAGTAAGGAGTGTAAAAATGTTAGAGATTAAGGGTCCTACTTAATCTACAAAAGAAAAACTTTATGCTGTGCAACTATTTTGTACATACATGTTGTTCAATTGTATTACAGTGCATTCAGTAAGTATTCAGACCCCCTTCACTTCACTTGTGTTATGTTGCAGCTCAATATCACAATCGTTTAAATTCATTTTTTCTCATTAATCTACACATTCAGTATGCCATAATGACAAAGTAAAAACAGAATTTTAGTATGTAAATTTATTACAAAAAAACCCCTGAAAAATCACATACATTAGTATTCAGACCCTTTACTTAGTACTTAGTTTAAGCCCCTTTTGCAGCAATTACAGCATCCATTCTTTTTGGGGTATGATGTAACAAGCTTTACACACCTGGATTGGGTGATATTCTGGCATTCTTCTTTGAAAATACTCTCAGGCTCACCTGACCAGTCTCCCAGTCCCTGCTGCTGAAAAACACCAGCATGTTTCACTGTTGGGATGGTATTGGGCGGTTGATGAGTGGTGCCTGGTTTTCTTGAAACATAATGTTTGGAACTGAGAACAAACAGACCAATCTTGGTTTCATCAGACCAGAGAATCTTGTTCCTCAAAGTCTGAGAGCACTTTAGTTTTGTAAACTCCAAGTAGTCCTGATTAAACTCTAAGTACTCCAAGTTGTCCTCATCTCTTCTAATTGTAAACATGTCTGAGTATGTATGTATGTATGTATATATTGCACATTGTCTTCTGTACAAACCTATCTAAATGTTAATTGTCCCTGCACTGTCTGGAGCACGCTCCTAAGAATTTCACTCACCTAGGCACAAGTGCTGTGGTGATGTGACAATAAAAGTGATTTGATTTGTCCCAAACGTATTCTATTTGTGAATTATGGAGGCCATTGTGCTCTTGGGAGCCTTTAGTGCAGCAGAATGTTTTTCCCCAAATCTGTGCCTTGCAACAATTCTGTCTCTAAGCTCACGCAGTTCCTTTCAGCTTATGGCTTGGTTTTTGCATTGCAAAAATATGCATTGTCAGCTACAAAACCTTTGATGTGGTGTGTGCTTTCCAAATCATGTCCAGTCACTTTAATTCACCACAAGTGGAATTCACTCAAGGTGTAGGACCCTCTCAGCAACAATCAAGAGAAATGGGAGGCACCTGAGCTATATTTCAAGTATTTAAGCAGAGTCTGAATACTTATTATGTGATATTTTATGTGATGTTTTAGATTTTTTCTTTAAAAAAGGGTTGAGGGTTTTTTAAAAATGTACAGACATTTCTAAAATTCTGTTTTCACTATGTCATTATTAGTGTAGGTTAATGAGAAATATATAACCCTATATATTTCTGGCACTGACTTCTCATATTTCATCAACTGACTTCTGTATCTGGATAACCGATCGGATTTCTCTTTCCCGCACAATATTTAAATATTTAAATAAGTTATTAATCATAACAGATGATGGCCCCGGTGCAAAGTCGACCTGAAGTGGTGAATTTTCTTTTACAAAACATTTTCAGTTGCAGGACATTTTACAAATCCCGCAAAATGAGGTGGCAGCAGTTATTAATAAGGTGAAGATTCCGTTGTGGAAACGGTAAAAAAAACGTGGATCCAAGAACATTGCCAGCTGTGGTGGGAAAAATGTGTGTTCTTTACAGATTATGAGTGGTTCTGCAACTTTCGGGTGCGCAGGCAAAGTTATCGCTATTTTTGGGATGTACTCACCCAACAGGAAGTCGGCCATTTTGAATTTTCTAAAAGGTGCGTGACGTAAACTTTTAAATACTCCTTTTAGGGTTTCATGGTTTTGTCACCAAACTTGGTGAGCAGCATGCCAAGACACTGAAGATTCAAATTTTGGAATGGATTTTTGAAAAATGAGAATAAGTCTCTAATATAAAGCATGCACTGAGCGTTTTACATCAAACTTGGGGAATATTATTGGAGTGGTGAGCTGATGACATTACTTTGATTATTGTAGGTCATGGTCTTAGCCTCACCAAATGGAAACAGAAAGTGCATAATTTAAAACAAACTTGGTTTGAGTCCACTTACATTTAGCCAAGTCATTTTAGGCTTGGTCAGAAAAATATAGCGACAGGGCTAATGCAAAGCTGTAGAAGGATTTGTGATATTTTAAATTGTTGCCACGGTAACAAGTCTACATTTAAAACTACATTCAGGTGTATTTATGGCCCTTAACATGCTTAAAATGGCATGAAATTAAACCTACAGTTGGACAACTTACCTAAGCTGGACATAACGACAAACAGATCTCTTCTGTGTGCATTGTGTGATTTACATCAAACTTGGAAAATATGTTTGGTGTTGTGAATTGATCGCAATGATGTGGCTATTCATAGTCACATTTATAGTGCCACTAACTGACTCAGCAACATTTGCCTCACTGTGTGAGAAGTGTGCCACTTACATTAGAATTACTTAGACTTTAAAATATTCCTTAATTATTTTTCTGATTAAATGGATGCGAGAGCTATGGAGTGTTTTCTGAGAAAACACTGACCCCGCTCTGTCATTTTATGTGGCCTACCACTTCGTTGACTGAGTTGCTGTTATTCCCAATCGCTTCCACTTTGTTATACAACCCCTGGCTGGAATATGGAGTATGGAATCACCCCTCTCAGAAGATGTTCATTCAAATGTTTAATTGTGTAGGTAAAAAAAAAAAACAAGCACATATATGCCACAAAACAATTTTCACTCAACAATCCAAACTTCTGGCTGTATAAAACACAAGATAACTATAGTCAATTACAACTGTTTTTACAAATCACACAGAGGAAAAAAATATGGAATCACACAAATCTGAGGAAAATTATATGGAATCACCATGCACTTTGCATTTCTAAAACAAACACCTGTATCTGATTACAACTGCTAATTAGTCTGCAGTTAAAAAAGAGTGCTTGCACACATTAGTGATGTGTTCAACCAAGATGATTGACATAACTCATGGCTCCAACACGACAGATGTCAGTTGAAACAAAGGAGAGGATTATCAAACTTCTCGAAGAAGGTAAATCTTCACGGAATGTTGCAAAAGCTGTTGGTTGTTCCCAGTCAGCTGTGTCTAAAATCTGGACCAAGTACAAATCAAATGGAAAGGTTGTAAAAGGGAAGCGTACTGGTAGACCAAGAAAGACATCAAAGCACCAAGACAGAAAACTTAAAGCAATATGCCTTGAAAACAGAAAATGCACAACAACACAAATGAGGAACAAATGGGCAGAAAGTGGAGTCAATGTTTGTGACCGGACTGTAAGAAATCGCCTAAAAGAAATGGGATTTACATACAGAAAAGCCAAACGAAAACCATCATTAACATCTAAACAGAAAAAAAC
>JAZGTI010015945.1:0-13075 GCA_036877585.1 Botia kubotai
ACAATGAGATTTTTAACTTCATCACAAAAGTCTTTGTTAAGCAAAAGATTACTATTGAATTTCCAAATTATGTTTTGAGGTCGCTTGTTATTATTTAAGGTAAGGATCAAAGACACTGAGCAATGGTCTGTTAGGGTAGCTGTAGAGATTTCACATTTAGAGATATTATTAAACCAGTTAAAAGGAATAAGCCAGTAGTCCAACCTGGAGCACTGCCCATTATTAGATGCATTGAACCATGTGTATTGTCTAACACCAGAATTCTTTAACCTCCAGCATCAAATTTGTATTTGAAACCAGGTTGTTGTAAATATCACCAAAAGTGTGATGGTGCCCTCTAGAGGGAAGACGATTAACTGAGTTGTCTGGGACCAAATTAAAATCCCCCCTATGATAACTTCATCCGTTGAATATGTCACCTTCCATTGGTTAATCTTAACACATAGGTCAGCATAAAATAGTTTGTTAAGTGCTTTACAATTGTAACCATATACACATACCAAGATGAATTTAACACCGCCAATCTCCACAGTCACCATTAACCAGTGACCATTTTTATCACTATTATGGTCAACAATTGAGCCTTGAAACGTAAAACAAAATCATAACCCCAGCTGAATGAGATGTCCCATGGCTAAAGTAGGCAGAGTCCCCCCACTGAAGTTTCCAAAAACGTGTGTCCTCAATTTCAGAATGTGTTTCTTGCAAAAAACAACAATTCACCTTCTGTTCCTTACAATAGAGAAATGTTGCCTTATGTTTGACATTATTTTTAAGTCCCCTTACATTTAACGATAACAAGGATAACATAAAACAAAGACTCTATAAATGCACAGATATAACGGTAAAGTTAAGAAGTTTGCCTTCTGCTGCTGATACTGAAATCTAATACCAGTTTACCATTTGTAGTTTTGCCTTGAAATTAAATCTGAAATTTTTTTAACATTTGATGTGTACTATAGTGTTGCAGAATTCCGTTTTCATGTATCTGGTTACCATGAAAAATGTGTCTGTAAATATATTTTTGCGGTATTGCTAACGCTCAACTAAAGTGACAGTACAGTGATCACGATCCAAATACACATGGACTGACACGAAAACGTAGCAACAATTTTTTTTTAACAAAAAAGCACAATGATGATATCAATTGTTTTAAACAGTCATCACATGGGCAATGTTAAAACAGCTTGACAAGGCTTGTGTCCTAATTGTATTTTGAAATCAAAATAAAGTAATGTGAACTTTCCCATTATAGAGTTTTCTCTGCACACACACACACACACACACTTATTGTCTACTCAATGGTTTTTATTTATAAAAAGAATTGCGTTCTTCACTTACATAGAATACGTTTATTTAAAACAAAATGCGTTGCAGGCTCTTATGCAGTGCCATTTTTATGTAATCCCATTTGTATTTGAGCACACAACTTTTCCCATGGCCCGCAACTTTTTAATGCAACAGTTGTTTTATTGTTGTCATTGTAAATATTCACTCTCTCATGCCCGCGAAGAGGTAGGTCACATTTATTAGAAATACATCAACACTGTTTATATATATCTAAAAAAAAATTAAGAGACCTTTGCAAAATATTAGTTTCTCTGGTTTTACTCTTTATAAGTATGTGTTTACATAAAATTGTCTTTTATTCTATAAACTACTGACAACATTTCTCCCAAAGTCCAAATAAACACATTGTCATTTAGAGCAGGGGTCTTCAATGTTTTTCCGGTCAAGGACCCCTTAGGTGATAGAGACATGGGGCAGGGACCCCCTGATAAAATGTGTGAAACATATTTTTTTTTAGCATTTTACATCCACGTGACTGCAAATGGGTGCAGTGGTTTTATTAAAGCTGTTAATGTAATAATTATAATATTTTTACATTTTAATATTTTATCTTTGATGTTTTGACCAATGTTTATTTTTTTTAACCAAAATTTTTTTTATTAAAAATTATTAATGATCCAACATTAATTAGCGGACCCCCTGCAGTACCGACCTCCGGTTGAAGACCCATGATTTAGAGTATTTGTTTGCAGAAAATAAACTCTGGTCAAAACAACAAAAACATGCAGTGTTTTCATACCTCAAGTAATGCAAATAATTCTAATTTTTAAAAACAATACTAATGTTTTAACTTAGAAAGAGTTCAAAAATTTATATTTGGTGGAATAACCCTGTTTTTTTCTTGGATGGAAGCAACCATGCTCACTGTATCCCTTTGCTAGTAAATCCTCTGCCAGTAGAGTTTTTTTTAACTCTTGTGGCATGGTCAACAGCACTGTTCTCTCTAAGCTACGCGCGTGCGCAATTGCTCACTGCTGACAGGTCTCCGCGCACAAAAAAATTAAACCTGAATTGAAAATAAAATAAACACAATTCATTCTGTGCTATTTTGCAATGTGAGTCAGTGAGTGACCGGCTGCTCCAGCCAATGATTATGAAAGTGAAGTGAAAGTGACCTATTCGTCAGATTATGGGAACCCATACCTGAAATGTGACCTCTGCATTTAACCCATCACTGGTGAGGAGTGAACACACACTGTGGGCAGCACGTTACTGCGCCCGGGGAGCAATTGGGGGTTAGGTGCCTTGCTCAGTTGCAACCCCCTAGTGCTGGAATCGAACCAGCAACCTTCTGATTACTAGCCCAACTCACTAACCAGTAGGCCACAACTGCCCATTATGCGATACACATACGTATTTACGCAGCTAATCAATGTTGACAGGCTATGACAGCGTCCTTATGTGCCGCCACCGGTGTTTTAGCTAGCAAAGCGGTGTGGACGATGCTAAGTGCTGCTTATGTTGACCCTTTATAATAATGGCAAAATGAACGAGCAGTGGCACATCCCCTCACCAAGCCAAAGTAAAAAAGAAATGCAATTCTTTTAAGATGGAATGGCTGTCAGAGTATGTGCAAACAGAAGAAAAAACTGTGAAACTAGGTGAGATTTTTTCTTTTTCGAGCGAGTAAGGTCTGCTCTGCAAAACATGTTGCGAAGCCAAAATAGCAAGCGAGTTTTCGGAGGGAAAAGTGTGGACAGAATGGAAGCTGGACTACCTCAAGCGTCACATTCAGCACAAAAGTCATTTGAAAGCGGTTGAAATTGTAAGAAGATGTAAGATGGGAACATTGGGTACATTGTTGGGGGAGAGCGCCAAAGACCAAGAGAAGAGAAACGAGCTGTCACTTGTAAAGAAATCCAACCCCGAGCAAGTTAAAGTTCTCATCGACAATATTCTACTAGCCATCAACATGAATGCTTCTATGCTGTAAGTTCAACAAATTCACGATCACATGGCAAAGTATGTGAGTATACCAGAAAGCTGGCGAAGCAAAAATTATGCCTTTGAGTTTGTGAATTCAATTAATCAAATAGTGCAGAATGGCACGATGTGTAAAGTTAAAAATGCACCTTGGCACACCCTGATGAATGACAGTGTATCCTCATCAAGAATCTTTGCTAGGTCTTCCAATTTTCAGATATGGTGGCTGCAACATTAAAATGTGAGGAGCTAAAACACATCTCACAACTTATGGATATTTGTGCTACATTTCAAGCATCCAGTGCAGATTGTGAAAGAGGCTTTAGTTTAATGAATCGTATCAAAACAGCATCCAGAAATCGTTATAGTTGGCTTGGTTTGGTTGGCAGTTCATGTTTTGCCATAGTTAAATAAAATATTTATACTTCCATTAGCGTTAACATACTACACAGGTCATGAACAAGATTTTTGTCATTTTTATTGTAAGTGGGCACTTAATGAAAAGTATTCTAACAGAAATGTAAATGCTGAAATTTGATTCTTTTAATAAACCATGTAATTTGGATAGATGCGATGCTGGCGTGACTACAGTGCACACGTCTGATGTTGTGTTTGTGTGTTTGCTCAGACACATGAAAAATTAGAGGATACATTGGTCAACAGTTATTATTTGATTCCACTTACTTTTGAGTTTCTTCTAGCACTGTTTTTGCCATCCAGCTGGTCCTATTGCAAGAGGATAGTAAAGACCACAACCATGTTTTTTCTACTTTACCTCATTAAATAATATTTGGTTCAGGTCATCACTTAATCAGTACTTCATTAAACAGAATGAGATATGCCTGCAAACAGGCAAGGGTCAACACCGACAAACAGGAATGACAAGAGCAATGCAAAATCATAATCCAAAGCAAATCAAGAGATATGGGCAGGCAGCGAGGGTTAAACAATAATCCAGACAGACAGTAATCAAACAGTCAGCAAAAATCAATCGTAAGTCCAAACAGGGTCAAAAACACAAAGAGACATCCGGGGGAAAACTGCTCAGAATTGTTGACCGGGGCAAAACAAGACTTTGCACTGGAGTGGAGTATGGGCTGGATATAAATAGTCCTAAAATGGCGGATGATGGGGAACAGGTGTGCACAATCAGTAGTTTGATACTTAGTGACCTCCAGTGGTCATTACAGGAATCGACAGAGTTGGAAACAGCATTCATGACAGAGCCCCTCTCCTGCAAGTGGCTCCTGAGGCGAGGACGAATTCGATGCCGGGGTCTACCTCTGGGACGTAGGGTCGGTTTCTCAGGGTGAGCTCTGTGAAAGTCAGCAGTAAGCGTGGGATCCGGAATGTCCTCAGCTAGGACCCAGGATCTTTCCTTTGGATCGTACCCCTCCCAGTCTAACAGGTATTGGAGTGTCTGACCCCGGCGCCTGGAGTCGAGGAGTTCCCAAACCTGGTAGATTTTCTCCAAACTTTCTCTCGAAGGTTTGAAGGTACATAAGAGAGATTAGCAATAATAATAATAATAATAATAATAATTTTATTTGTATAGCACTTTTCATACATAAATGCAACTCAAAGTGCTTCACAGGCATGAAACAAACATATAAACATAAATATAAGATAATTAAGCTTTAAGTAATTTTAACAAATATAAGCAAATCTAAATAAAATATAAAAATAAAACAGTTACGTAAATACACAGAAAAAAGTAAATACAAGCAATCAAAGCATTGAAAATAAGTCAAATAAAAACATGCAAAATGCACAAACTTCACAGGCTATTATGCTCATAAGCAACTTTAAAGAGGTATGTCTTAACACGCTTTTTAAAGACATGGATACTAGTGGACTCTCTAACTTCATTTGGAAAACAGTTCCACATTTTTGGAGCATAGTGACTAAAAGAAGTCCCGCCAGATCGCTTGAGATTTACTGTGCAATATGTTAAAAGTCCAGCACTAGAGAACGTAACATTCGGTTAGGAGTGTATCTTGATAAACAGTCAGAAATATAAGAAGGTGTCAGGTTATGTAATTCTTTATAAACTAGTATAAGAATAGTGGGGCATTCGGCAGGAGAAGCACGAGACTAGGTTATTTCTGTCATGATGACCCACTTGACAGGAGCCAGAATGACTGTCCGGAATGATCAGATCAGGGCAAGTCTCCCGGGGATCACTGTCGAACTGGCAGGATAGTGCATCTGCTTTGGTGTTCTTGCTGCCTGGTCGGTATGTGATGATGAAATTAAGCTGTGTGAAAAACAAAGCCCACCAAGCCTGTCTTGGGTTGAGTCTCTTGGTCAAGCGTAGATATTCTAGATTGCGGTGATCAGCCAGTACAGGTAATGGATGTCTGGCCCCCTCCAGCCAGTGTCACCATTCTACAAAGGCTGCCTTCATAGCGAGGAGTTTACGATTTCTTACGTCGTAATTTTGTTTGGTAGGGGAAAGTTTGCGAGAATTAAAGACACAAGGGAAAGTCTTGGAGGGGTTCTCATGGCGCTGGGAAAGCACCGATTCCTGTGTTGGAGGCATCCACCTTCACAATGAAAGAGAGATTCAGGTCTGGATGGCAGAATATGGAAGCGGTAGTGAAGTGATGTTTTAATTCTTCAAAGGCATTATACATCTTTGTACACTGTGTTGAAATGACTGGCATGTATGTCTTTATGAAAGAAGTTCCCTGTGGTTCATCATCACCCCCTAGCATCACCCGCCAGTATACATAGACGTCTAAGTGACGTAAAAGTAGAATCATTATACAGTGTAAAGCAAGCACCTGTATGTTAAATAAATCATTATGAATAATAATAAGAAAGAATACATACACAAATAAATAAGACTAAAGTTTATGCCACCACACCTGTATTGGAATTCAGCAGACACTGGATTGGAATGGCTGCCATAATAAGCTCTCTCTCCCTCTTTGTTCCTCCCACTCTACACGCAAGTAGGAAATAATGGCCACTAACTGACACCAATGATTGGCTGTTCCAACTGAGCAGTTGAGATTTAAACAGCATTGCCAACACAGACCAGGGTGGTTTTATATGTGTGGAGGCCCTGTTGTGAGGATTCCCTTCCCTTGGTTTTCCAAGGATTCTTTTGTTGTTTTGTGAACTATATTTTTGCTGAGTGGATTCAGAGTTTTATTGTGTTAATTCACCACTGTTGTACTTCCATCCTTACAACTAGAAAACCCAGCATTTGTTTGTAAGCTGTCTTTGTTTGAATTTTGTTTTGTTATGAGGTTTTAAGTTTTTGTATTGTTAATTTAGAACGGGGTTAATTAGAGAGGGGGTGCCATTTTATTTCTGAACTTGTTTTCTCTGGTTTATGTTTCTTTTCTTTTGGTAGGTTAGTTATTTTCTATTTACCACTTGCATTGTTGATGCATTGATGCATTGTTTGTTGTTTTGGCCTAAGCCTCCTCTTGAAGCTTTTGAACCCTCTTGCCTCTTTACAAAAGAAAAATGTTAAGCTTTTCTTCATTTAAGTAGTAAAGTGGGTTTTATCTTTTGTCAATTACTTTCTTGAAGTTGTTGAATAATCCTTAGTGCTAACACACAACACCAACTTTTATTCTGTTACGTAACCTTCCCTCCCTAGACATAAAATAGGAACATAACAGAATTTGGGGGCTTGTCTATCTGTTTTCATTAGCTACCTTTGGTGGGTTGTAAACTGCTTTGTTGACGGATATTCGGAACTGGGGTTTAAGTGTTCTTTTTCTCTTTTTTTCAGGTGAGAGAAGTAGGTATTGGAAATATGGAATTTGATTTAATCTTGTTTATATTACTTTCCACTTTGGAAGTATATAACCGTTGTTGTAAAAGATTTAATTTCCATAGCAGACTTCTTTAATATTAATATTCCTAAAGAGGCGACTAAGCAGGTTATCAAAGAGAAATTATTTGAGGAACTGGTAAATGCTTGCATCTTGATCAACAATTAGATCTTCAGGTGAAACAACAAGAATTTGAGGCTTAGCGCATCAAGCTGAGCGCATAGAAGCTGAACAGGAGCGGGATAGTGAGCGGCATAGATACGAGCTGGAGGCTCTAAGGCTACGCAACAGGCCCGTTCCATCACCACGAGCGAGACTCACTCAATCACCACAAACTAGACTTTCTAATTCATATGCGACCGTGCCAATTATGGATTCTGTTCAGAACCCCAATAATAGTTTGTCTGATTTACCTGCTGAATCTGATTTTGATGTTCATTTAAATGAACAGAAAGTGCAAGCTCTTACCAATGCTGCTATCATAGCGGGTGAGTTTGTGTTGAAGCATCGTAATGTGTTTTGTTCTGCGGGTCAGACCAAAAAATTGTCTCCAGTTGTGAAGAGCTCAGAGCTGTCAGTCTGTTAGTCGTTCTGCGAAAACTGAAATGTCTGGTAGAGCTAGGTGTAAAGCTAGTCCTAAACGCGTTGAGGACAAGCCGGACTGTTTTTATTGTCTCGACCCAGGGCACTTAATCTCAGAGTGTAAGGCTTGGAAACAGAAAAGTTATGGTTCCAAGCTCAAAAATGTAGCTTTAGTGCAATCTGTCCCTGAACTAAATGAGTTGGATGCTGCTGTCTATAACCCCTTTCTTCTGGTTCAGTTTCTTTTTCCCCTGACTCTGAGACACAAGCAGTAAGGATGTTTAGGGACACTGGAGCCATGCAGACCTTGATTTTGGAGGAGATGCTTCCTTTCTCACCAGAGTCATATACAGGTAGTGATGTGTTAATTCATGGATGTGAGATGGGATGTGTTAATGTTCCCCTAGGGAACATTTGGAGGGTGTATAATAGGGTGTATTTGGAGTCTGACCTAGTGACAGGACCAGTAACGTTGGGTGTGTGCTCCCGGTTACCTGTAGATGGCGTCAGTCTTATTCTAGGGAACGAGCTTGCTGGTGGTAAGGTTTTTCCTATACCTATTGTAACACACAAGCCTAGTATTAACAAATTACCTGACCTGTCTACCCAATTCTCAACTGTATTTCCTGCCTGTGTTCTAACCTGTGCACAGTCAAGGAATTCTGAAATTCCTGTTGAACTTTCAGACACCATCCTTTTCTCTTAACCTGATTGTGACAATTGTGAGTTGAGTGTTGTACCTGAAATTGTGTCAAACCCGACTGAATTTTTACCAGATCTTTCTCTAAAGGTTTGCAAGAAAGACTTGGTTGCTGCCCAGACCTCTGATCCTTCTCTGACTCCTTGCATTGATGCCATGGTGAACATTATGCAAGTGCCAGAAGCTAGGGTAGCCTATTATTGGGAGGATGGAGTGCTGATGCGCAAGTGGAAGCCGCAATGTTCTGATGTGAATTGGCAAAAGGTTCACCAAATTGTGCTACCGTCTGATTATCGTTCACAAGTTCTTCAGCTCGCTTACAAAAGTGCTTTATCAGGACATTTAGGTGTGACAAAAACCTTCCATTGTGTCTCCAAATACTTATTTTGGCCTGATTTAAAATCTTCTGTGTCTAAATTTTTCAGTTCCTGTCTTACTTGTCAATTGGCAGGTAACCCAAATCAAATCGTCCCCCCCCCCACTTATTTCAATACCTGTTATTGGTGAGCCATTTGAACAATTAATCATTGACTGTGTAGGGCCCTTGCCTAAGTCAAAGTCAGGGCAAGGCTGGCTATCATGTGTACTGCGACTCGTTACCCCGAGGCAATTCCTTTACGCACCCTTAAAGCTAAAACAGTTGTGCAAGAGTTTATTAGGTTCTGCTCCATCTTTGGCTTACCAAAAATGATCCAGTCAGATCAAGGCACTAATTAAAGTGTTTTCACAGATGTTAAGTGAATTGGGCATAAAACATCAATTGGCCAGTGCCTACCATCCACAATCCCAAGGTGAAGGTTTACCTTTTATGTTTGCTGTAAGGGAGAGTGAGTCGCCGGGTTTCAGTCCAGCAGAATTGGTATTTGGACATACAGTGAGAGGTCCCCTCAAGTTACTCAGTAAGCAGTTGTTGTCTCAGAGTCCTTCTTCAGTGTCTATCCTTGCCTATGGTAGTTATTTTTCGTGAGCGGCTTCACAAAGTATGTGAGATTGCTCGTGCTCATTTGGTAAACTGTCAGACTAGGATGAAAGCCCAGTATGACCGTAAGAGTGTGGTGCGTACCTTCCAGTCCGGTGATTCTGTGCTTGTCCTGCTTCCTGTACCTGTGTCAGCCTTGCAGACTAGGTTCACTGGTCCTTACGCAATTGAGAGGAAACTGAGTGATAACAACTACCTTGTTTGTACTCCTGATCGCAAACGAAAGAGTAGAGTATGTCACGTGAACATGTTAAAGGCTTATGTTGCGTGTAACATTAAAAAATAATGTTTTAAAATAATCCCACTTGTAAACCAGTGTCTGTGTCTACTGTAATTGTGCTATCACCATTATTGCCCTGAGGAGGATGGGTTAATGGCAAAAGATGCTCCAACCTTGTGTGCCCGTTTACAGAACTCTGTAGTTCTGTGTAATCTGAAGTCCCATCTCTCTCACTTGTCTACCAGTCAGTCTGAAGCTGTGAGTAATTTGATTGGTAAAAATCCCAATCTTTTTTCTGATGTACCTTCACAAACTTCAGTAATATGTCATGATATTGATGTAGCTGACAGCCAATTAAGCAAAACCCTTACCGTGTAAAACCAAAGAAACATAATATCATGAAAACTGAGGTACAGTATCTCCTTGAACATAGTCTTGCCAGTGGAGTCAGTGGAGTTCCCCATATATATTGGTACCTAAATCTGATTCCACCTATAAATTTTGTACTGATTACAGTAAAATCAATCTCTAACTTTGAATCTAGCCAAATGTGAATTTGCTAAAGCTATTGTTACATATCTTGGCAAACGTGTTGGACAAGGTCAGGTGCGGCCACTGGAGGCCAAGGTTTGCTACCCCAACTAACTAAGCGTGAGTTGCGGCGCTTCTTGGGTATGGCAGGGTACCGGGTTTCTGTAGAAACTTTGCTGCTGTCGTTTCACTTCTTACTGACCTTCTAAGTACGTCTAAGAAGTTGGTCTTCAGAATGAATACATGCTTTCAATGCTGCTAAGAATTTGCTCTGTACTGCTCCTGTTCTCTCTGCACCCAATTTCTCATCACCGTTACAGGTGGATGCCAGCGCTACCGGAGCCAGGGCAGTCCTGCTACAGGAAAATCAAGCTGGAATTAAGCATCCTGTATCTTTTTTTCTCTAAAAGTGTTCTAAGACCCAGCTAAATTACAGTACAATTGAGAAAGAAGCTAGGCTTTATTGTTAGCATTTCAGCAATTCAAGGTGTATTTGGGTGGAAGTCCTAGCATCATTATTGTCTTTAACCCCTTGGTTATGGTCAGTGTATAGCCACTCACAATAATATGCCTATAGTCTGCTGATTAAGGTTTCATTAAGTGTATTTTGCATGTTATTCTCCAAATGGATATCTGGGTATTAAAGGGGTAGCCTCGTAAATAGCACAAGACAGGTGTCCCTGCTGGTATGAAACATATGCTGGGGTAAGTGGCGAAACTGACTTCTGCTGGCAAAACTACAATCAAATATTTCTTCAGTAAATTCTCTCCAAATTGACTTTATCTCTGCCTCGTCTTTATTCATCATGTTTGGTCTACAGATCTTATGAATTTGTCAGGACGGTTTGTATTGTTTTATGTTGTGTCGGAGCACACAATCTGTTTTGACAGTTCTCCATGCTCCGACGTCTTTGTTTGCCCCGCCCTAATTGTTTCGTTCCAGCTGCCTCTCATTTTAAGTCATCTCTCTTACCTGTTCATTCTTAATTTCTTACCTTTATATTTCCCTCTTGTTTCTTTAGTTTTCGTCAGAGCGTTATCCTTGATGTTTGTTCCGAGTAGTATTCCGAGTTGTTGTTGTTTGTTTTCTGTCCAGTTCCTTCTGTTTGGCTGCAGGCCGTCTTTATTTTGTGTTTGTTGTTTTTTCAGTTGTTTCCCATTCCCGTGTCCTTACCTTCCCTTTCGTCCCGGACTCCGCCGCTGCTCTTCTGTTACCCAATCACCGCATCTCCACCCAGTCAGACCTGTCGGCTGTTTCTCCTGCCCTGCCCGTCATCCTCTCGAGGTCTCGCTGCATTCATCATCGCCCCCATCTGCGCCGGAGTTGAGACAGCACACACGGACTTGTTTTTGTTTTCCTTGGGTTTATTATTATTGAGACTGTGTTTATAAATTCTCGCTATTGGATCTTTTTCTCTTTCTGTGTTTATTGTCATCACAGAAGTATTAAAAAAGTATAAAAAGGAATTGGCATGCACCATTCACTTAAATTGTGCTGAGGAGACAACAGAGGGAATCAGTGGGTGGTTCAGCATTGTGGCAAGAGGCACATAATGTCTCATATCCACTATCAGTGAACAGAGGTTATAGTTATAACTGACATATCATTCCCTTTCTATCACTGATTCAATGTTGTGGTGATGATGTGACACTAGGGGTCGCTTTTTTCAAGCACCACTACTGAACTGCCAGTAAGGCATTCTCACATCCTCCACTATGGGCAAGGAGAAGAGCACTTACCTTTACAAAGGACACACAGTCACTTGCTTCCAGGTTCACCTTTACTATCCCTCGCTGGTGGAATGATCTTCCAAACTATGTTTGGGCTGCTGCATCCCTCTATCAAGAAACAGCTAAAAACCTGCCTCTTACACAAATACCTGACAGAAAAAAGAAAACTAAACCTTTCTTCTCTCTCCAGAAGGTATTGCCTCTGTCAAGTATTGGAATGTTGTAATCTTGGTAACTGCAACTGTGTAGAGCTGATGTTATTGCCTCCTTATGATTTATGCCTCCTTTATGATTTCCCATTTGTTTTGTAGTTTTGTTCTGTTTTTGTAGTCCTGTCCCTGTGGCCCTGCTCCTCCTCTAATTGTTTTTATCTGTGTAAAGTTACCCCTGATTACATATATCCCTGTGTTTCTTGGGTTTGTTAAACAGTGTTGTTTCTGTCTGGATGTTCTTGCCTTGTTAATTGAATTACTATTTTCACCTGGATTTTTAGACTTGGATTAAACACTGTTTTGCTATAGGTTAATTACAACAGTCTGATTTTGTCTACATTATGAAACATTAGTGTTATTTTACAATGTTTTTATCAGAGGACCCTTATACCGGATTCCCATGTGCAGAAAGTGAATGGTCTGATGAGGGCAGCATGACATGTAAAACACGTTCTGTTGTCTGTCTTGAGTTCACAGAAATTCCCTTCATTGTGACTATGTGTTCCACTGCATTCTTGATTATTCTCATTATCATGTTTATCATTTCCAGACATAATTGCAACACACCAGTGGTGAGGTCTGCTGGTGGCAACATGAGTTTCCTAATGTTAGTGTGTTTGACTGTCTTGCTTAAGTATGTTCTTTTTCTTTGGAGAACCCACATCTGTAGAAGCACTTCAGCAACGAGACCAGCAGCGTGTAAGTACATTTAGACTTGGCTTTAGTTGTTTAGAGCGCAGTGGTAGGAAGTGTATTTGTATGTTTTTGTTACCTTGTTTCCAATAATTGCTCGCGTGCAAGTCGCGCTTGATCCCGCGCGAGTTTCGGTAGCTTTTGTTGCGGTTAATGTAGAGGCGTGTCCTGCTGAACTCAATCAGCGTGAGCCTCAGGGACATATTTACACATTCAGTTCCACCGCGGCAGCGGTCGCGGCATCCCTCCTCGTGTAAAGACCAGTGACTCTACCTGCGCGACTCCACCGAGCAAAGACACCGCAAAGCACTTGAGTACCATTTTCTTTATTTAATGTCCTTTTGTACCTCTTATCTCTTG
>JAZGTI010015946.1:0-13075 GCA_036877585.1 Botia kubotai
AAATTTTGGGACTATCCTGTGGTGTTACTTGCTTGACAGTGTTAACCGTGTTGAGAACGCTGAGTGATTTGTAAGACTTGCTGATAAGTACTTGTGATGTGGCACCAGTTTTGCAGGTGTCAGTGTGAAAGTGCGCTCACGTTCACAAACTTTGTGTGTGTTCTGATTCTCTCTTGAATTGCGGTTCTCTCTGAAGATCGAGAGCGAATTGCCTTGGGGACTGAAGACGGTCTGTTTGTAGTTGAGATCACCAGAGATGGTAAGACACGTTCTCGTCTTTGTTTTCTGTTGCCATTATTTTCAGCTCCAGCTGTTCTGGAATGTTCTGATCATTTCCCATGATCCTCTTTCAGTCATTGTTCGTGCCACAGACTGTAAGAAAGTCTGCCAGATTGAGCTCATCCCCAGAGAGAAGATGGTGGCCCTGCTTTGTGGTCGTAACCGCCATGTCCACTTATACACCTGGGCGGCGCTAGAGGGCGCAGAGGCTGGTTTTGACACAAAGCTCACAGACACGAAAGGCTGCCAGGCTTTGACCATAGGTACCCTACGCCCGGGTGGCCCCTCGTGTCTCCTAGCATCTGTGAAGCGACAGGTCCTCTGCTACGAAATCACACGTACAAAGCCCCACCATCGCAAACTTTGGGAAGTGCAGGCACCTGGTATCGCCCAGTGGTTGGGTATTGTTCGTGATCGGCTGTGCGTGGGTTACCCATCGGGCTTTGCTTTGCTGGCCATGCAGGGGGAGTCTTCCCCAGTGAGTCTGGTGAGTCCGGCAGATCCCTCGCTAGCCTTTTTGGCCCAACAGCCCCTGGATGCGCTGCATGCTATGGAGGTGGGGGCCAACGAACTGCTGCTGTGCTTCAGTCAGCTGGGAGTGTACGTGGATGGACAAGGGCGGCGCTCTCGAACGCAGGAGCTGATGTGGCCTGCCACACCACTTGCCTGCAGTAAGTTTCTGGAAGTGTGTGGGATTAGTGAATGACATTAAACAGCTGTGAGTAACTGAGCAACTGTTTAGAATCTGCTGTGTGATTTTATGTGCACATAAATATTTGGTACAGTAATTGTACCAAAATCCCTCTCCTTGTGTATTAAACATCACACATGTATGACTCTACTTGAGATTGATTGTGGAATTTGTGAAACATTAACTATTGCATGAAGAATCCTCATGTTGTAGAGGGACAACCGTAACCAGAATCCCATCTGGAGAAGCGTCATTGAAGTCTGGAAAACGCAACATAATGTGTTTCTACTCTCATGCTTTCCATGCAAACAGAGAATCTTCCAGACACTGTTTTGCCTGGCTGTCATTTTGAATCTTGTGGTGTTGCACCTGGTTAAGACTGACCCTGAATCAGTCATTCTTTACAGTATTTAGGTTGTTTGTTCTAGTGCATTCTGATCCTGAATGTAGACATCAGATGTATAAACCCGTATCTGCTGTTTCCAGGCTCAAATTCAAACTACCTGACAGTGTACGGTGATTATGGAGTCGATGTGTTTGATGTCCACACTACTGAGTGGGTGCAGACAATTTCCTTAAGAAAGGTTAGTGACGTTTTCCAATGTTTGGGTTTGTGTGTTGTTTCAGATCTAATGAAGTGATTTGATAGTGTGTATGTTTTGGTTTATGCTGTAAAGTCTGACTGTGGGCTGTCTTTAGATTCGACCCCTGAATGTGGAGGGCAGTCTGAACATGTTGGGCATCGAGCAGCTTCATCTCATCTACTTCAGCAACAACTCAGGTCTGATCCTACACGCACACACACACACTACAGCATCACACACACACACACACACTACAGCATCACACACACACACACTTCCCAACAGAAGTAATGTTCTCCATAAAGTGTTGTCAGTCATCACTCCCACACATTAGCATGCTTAGACTTTAGGTTTCTGCAGTAGAAAAGTGTCTAGCAGAACTCAGTCGTAGATGTCTATCTATAACTGCAGCGCAGGTTATGAAATGTATGGCTCCACCCTTTCTGCACCATTTACAGCTCATTCATACCCTCACTGGCAGATCGCCCTCTTGATAGAGAGGCTTTTGTGTGGTAAACTGGAATGACCTCATTCGTCACACCTCCTCTAGACTCACTGCCAACATTCAGGCACTGCAGCTCTGAGCTCAGAAATCCAGATCAGCTGTCATTGATGAACTGACTCCAGAATGAGCTTTATTCACCCGCCCTTCAAAAGTGGCAAAGAAGACCTGTGATTGGACATTTTATGCATGTTCCTCTGATAACAGATGCATAATAGATGGATACAGTAATTATATATGACATGAGCCAGTCTTAATCTCACCTGTCACAAAAACATTGAGTTCCACTTAAAATATCGTTCCGAACTTTTTTGGTTTTGGAGGCCAAATGTTCTCGTAGAGTAAGAGTCAGGCTTTCTTTATATTCACACGCATAACTGATCTTATTCCTTTCTTCCTGCTTCTGTACCTCATTCGCTCTGTTGTTTCTGCAGAGGGCTGTGAACTGGCCATCCCGGAGACCTCAGACAGCAGCAAGAAGCTGATGGTGAGGACACGCAGCAAGAGAAAGTTCCTCTTTAAAGTGCCAGAGGAGGAGCGGCTGCAGCAGAGAAGGTCAGATGGCTTCAGGCGCTGATTACCCATAATGCTCCACTCCCGCGCCGCTCCTGAAACATGTTGCGTCTTTTCTCTTCTGTTCGATAGAGAGATGCTGAGGGACCCTGAAATGAGATCCAAGCTCATCTCCAACCCCACCAACTTCAACCACGTWGCTCACATGGGCCCGGGCGATGGCATGCAGGTTCTCATGGACCTGCCTCTGGTAATATCTTTATTTTGGCTTAACACTGGCTGCTGAACACAGTGTTGTGTTTATCTAAATGTATAAGCACGTTTGGTATTGGAGATAACTGTTAAAGCCTTGTAACACGATATACCTAATAGGCCAAACCCAGCTGAAGAGTTTACAAACTTCCATCCTAAACGTCCAGGTTTCTTTAAGTCCTGCTGAATCCTGCTCAGAATCCTGTGGGGTGTTAATGGCAGTGCCTCAGCACAGCCAATAGTAACACAGATTGGCAGTAACACAGCCAAATCCCGGTCACAGAGCACCACACTAACAAACAGATCTCTTAAATCCAGTGTGTCAGATAAGATACAAGAGTTAGCACTGTTGAGTATAAGTAGCTCTGTTTTAAAGAGACTGATTATGCCGTTGATGTTCTGAGAGTTACTCTGTCTCTCCTGAATGAGATAACCCATAAATCAGTCTATCAGGACTATTTACATTCACTTAGGGGAGGTCACCATCCCATAGAGATCAGCTTTAACATCAACCACACCTAAACCAGCTGATCAGACTGGCGTGTGAGGCAGTGATGAACTCTGCAGGATGATGATTTAAACAGCCCTGATTCAGTGCTGCAGCTTCAGACAGCAGATCCAGATGAGCGTGTCAGAGAACTGACTGTTAGAAATGACACCATGGCATACAGCATTATCGGGACTTAAATGCTTGTTAAGTCGTGGCTTTTGGACTATTTCTTAATTACCGGTGCTGTTGAGATGCATGTTTAACTTACTGACCGCTGAGACTTTGTGTTATTCATCCTAATATCCTTTATTTTCATTTTACAACACAGCACCAAAGTCTCTCCCTCTCTCTGCATGTTTCTTCTTATTTAAAGCCAGACTCACTCCTCCACCCTCACACCCTTTTCTCTCTCTCTCTCTCTCTCTCTCTCTCTCTTCCTCTCTTTCTCCTGCTTCTGTTTTTCGCTCTGGTTGCGGATTGGCTCTGTCCTCTGGTTGCCGTGGCAGCAGCAGAGCGAGAGTCCCTCCCCCTCATCCTCTCGTCATCATGCCCTGATCTCTCCTCCGACCAACTTTGAGCACGTGTATCACATGAGCCCCGTCTCTGCCGGGCTCTATCTGCAGAAAGAGCCTTCTTCACAGCAGAGCCTGCTTCAGTTCTCCTCTTCCTCCTCCTCTCCTTCCACATCCTCTCTGGGAAGGGTAGGCTAGACCCCCCCCAACTTCCTCTTCTTCCCCATTTTCCATCCCTGCCCCACCCACACACACTTCCTTTCCTTCCTCCCCTGCTATTTTATCCGGCAGCCATTTCTGTTCTGCTGAACTCTGTTCATGTCTGGTGTGTTGCAATTCTGATTGGCTGAGGTCGTTTTTATCTTTTTAGCTGCCAATCAGATGCTGATGACCTCAAAACTGAATTAAACTCAATTGAAAAAATCCACCTGTAACATTCTTAAGAATTCAAGTCCTTTAACCAAAACATCAGCCTCACATTTCTGCTTTTAACCCTTGAAATGGAAACAAATAACATTGCCTGGCATTCAGAGTCCACTTACATAAATGTACCAGTGTAATATGTGCATAAAACAGTGTTCCAGTCTGAATGATGGGAGATGAAAAATGCCATTATGTACTCTAACCTCTTTCTACATAAGCATGTGACAGCTGCCTGCTGCATGTATTAGGGTCTAACTCTCTGTATCTCTGCTGCAGAGTGGGATGCACACTCAGGATGACCCATCTAAAGAAAAGCCACGCCCTCTGTCGAGTATCTCACGGCAACAGAGGAGTAAGACCCACATCACACGCACTGCCTCAGGTGGGTGTTATTCCCCTCGCTCAGACAAGCCATAATATTCAAATGAAATACACCCTGTTATACACATCAAATATAGTGAAACTCGCCTTAAATTTGTGCTTTATCTTGAAGGAGGGGGAGATTTTGGAGGAGCGGGGTCGTCTCGCAGTATTTCTGATCAAGATCAAGACTATGAAAGAGAGGTAACGCAAAGATGTTTTTATATATCGCTCGCCCCAGATTTAACACATGATGGATGTCTTGGAGCTTTGAGGTGCTTTTGGCGACTGAGACAGAGTCCTCCTGTGTCCTGATTCTGTGCTCTGCCCCAGTTCTCATAGTAAAACTCACCAGCACTGCAAACGTCTGGCTTACAGTCTTCTTCCTGTTTATTTGTAATCATTTCAAGTGACTAATCAAACTGGAGAACACGTGTTAATCTCGTCTCTTTATGTTCTGCTTTTCTCCTGCAGCCTGACTCGGACTCCACCAAACACTCCACCCCCTCCAACAGCTCCAACCCCAGCAGCCCCCCGAGCCCCAACTCTCCCCACCGCAGTCAGCTGACTCTGGACAGCCTGGATCAATCCCTGGACTGCTGAGTCAGCAGAACACCCCCTTTATCGCCCTGCACACACATTAGACACCCCTCATATCCATCTGCTCTGCTATGAGTGCCAAGACTCTTAAAATCACCTGCTCAGCCACCGCTGGGCCCAGAAGTGTATCGTCGCCGGGTGGATGTGAGAGGATATATCTCAACAAGTGGAGCATTCTGGGATGTGGCATGTACTGCCAGACGTGGGCAAGACACCCTCTGAGCAACAGAGCCATCGCAAAACTAAACAAATCATGCCCCCTGGTGGAGATGTTGTGATATTGTCACTAACAGGGTCAGATTTAGTAGTATGGTGGACATTTTTATTTCATGTCACGCTCCTGTAAGTTTTAATTATTGATTACTTTAGTTAATGAACAGATGCGTCTGCTGTGTCAGATTTGCTTGAATCAGCACTCGTGAATCGACCTGTCAAAAAGGATTATTAATTTCCTTTCAGAGCTGAGGGACAAGAGACTTCTGACACTGTTTGAAATGTATATTATCAGGAACACTCATCCGGGGAGCTGAGGAGAGGAGCGGGTTAGATGGAACAAACTGAGGATATAGAACTGTGTTGTTCTTCTGTTAACAGAGTAACAGTTCCTCACTGCTCTTTGAGGACCAGTGAAGTGTCTCACCATATCTCATACGAGCAACAGATCAGTGACACAAAAGCAGTGATTTCTGTCTGATTTAGGGGGTTTTAAGCCAAACCAGAGGGCACTTTTGTCGTTATATAATTTCTCTCTGTCTCTATCTCTCCAGTTCTGCATTTTAAACCAGCCTTTATAATAATCATGTTTTAACACAAAATATCTAGCTGGTGGAACACTGCTTATCACCCGGGGAAACGAAAGCAACAGAAAGGAACAGACTTATACACATATAGATAAGTGTTATAATAATAATAATAATAATAATTAAAAAAAGAGAACGGCGCACAGCTCGGATCACTCATAGGATTTTTAGTAGTTCCTCCAGCTGCTGCTGTGTGTGCGCTATTTAAAAATAAAAGTTTAAAACGTATATGTGATAAGGTTATCTCAACATAGCCATGCTCTTTAGTTCCTCTGACTCCAGCGCATGATGTTTTACATGCTTATGCCCTCCAGACAGCCATGTGGGACTGCCACTGTTAAAGACTCTTCAGACAGGATGCAGAGTACGTTTGTTGACATGTGAGGACGCGGGGAATATAGTCACGGCTGGCATATCCATTATCACTCAAGTGTGCCTTCTGTGCCAACTTTGTTTTCAGCAACAAACAGTCCGCTGAATCATTTCAGTGGTTTTAATAAGGCTGATGGTAATGCATTACATTGTCCCTCGTACTTCTTAAACACTGTAAGAAACTTGCACACGTTTTAGTCTAAGGAATTTGATTTTGTGTGAATGTTTTTTTCTGTATCTTCTGACTGCCCCTCATATTTTACTTGTCTGTGTCATCGGATTGTAATTGATCCTCGGAACACTACTGCTTTTACTTTAAAAGAGAAAAAGGAATCACAAGTTGAAAGCTTTGTAATTATTGACTTGTTAGCCACATAAATTTGAACAAACAATAAGAGAACCTGTTGTGCTTTTTTTATTGTTGAATCTGTGTAAATAAGGAAAATGGTCTTAAAATCGTTTTTTTGGTAAGTTTAGGTGTGCACACTTCTTATGGGTCAATAAACATTAAGACAACTTTCAGCTCTAGACTGTTGCAGAATTGTCAGGTGATATGTAATTTGGTACAGTACATTTGTGCTGCTTTAATTTCACAAGAGCACTATATGCAGTATAGTACAGTATAATACAGCACAACCTAATTTAAGACACTCAACTTCAAAACAAAAACAGTTTGGGGATACAAAAGGCAAATACACTGGGTACATGTCTACTCTGTAAGTCAAGTATAAAGGATAAAATTACCTTTAAGAAATATTTCAAATACAAATGTTCAAGTTGTAATGTAAAAATCTCTAAGGGATGTTATGTGCTGTGCATAATTAAAGCAGTTTAAATTTGTAAAGTCAGGTTTATTGTCATTTTTAATGTTGTAGAGCAGTGGACAAAATACAGTTCCTTCTTACAGTACACATCTGTAGCATTCAGAAAGTAATTTTTTTCAAAGGCAATGATTTAGACATAATTTATTAATTAGATGCTTCTAAATACAGAAATTGCGTTTGTAATTTTTTTTTTTATCGGACTTTTATTTTGGCGATGTATCGGTAGCAGGAAGTAACAGGAAACAAATCGGATGTTTCTAGTAGATCTTTAGAAATAATTCGAAGGCTAGTTTGTGACACAGCGGTTATAAAATCATACATGTTTGATTCTATGCTTATATTCCCACAGCAAGGAGTAAATCTAGTTTTCAGTCCTCAGAGGGCGAATTTACATTACTGAAGCATTTATTATGATGGTGGTCTGAATTCTGTTGTTTTATATTTTAATTGTTATATTGTTATATATTTATTTTTATTGTTTAGCGTTTAGTGACACATCTATTAGAACATGGTAAGGTAATACATATGAACATGTTTTTAGTCTGTATGTTTCTTAAGATTCTAACATTGATTTATTTTACAAAAAACGATCACAGTCCTGAGGAGACCGTGAGGAGGATGCAGAAAGGACGGGTAGGGGGCAGTAAAGAGCTATAAGTTATATACATTGAACTAGAGTTCCCAACTCTTGCCCTTGAGGTCCACCGTCCTCCAGAGTTTAGCGCTTGTCGCTTTCTACAATATCTACACTCTTTGGAAGTTGCTGTATGAATGGCTAACCTCACTGCCGTGAGCGTCACATGAATAAATTTATGACATCATCATGACACACATATTAGTGTACATAGTGATTTCATTATTCACTGTACTGATGTGTACAATTACACATTTCTTATTACAGGTTTTGAAAACCTGATTTTTAGGGATTTTTAAAAAAATCCTTAAAGTTGATATATATTACAATATGTCATTGCTCACTAGTTCCTTCTTTTTTCAAAATGTAAAGAATTTCTTCATGATTGTATTTTTGTGATTATTGCGGAAATTCTGTTTCAGGAGTTATCGTCCAGAGATTGTCCAGCTCTGTGTCATTATGTCACTATTTAAAAGAGATAGGAGAACAGAAGCTTCTGGTGGAGTTACTGAAGTACGTTCACTTAACTTCCCCTAATAACATTTAAAGGGGTCATGACATGAGGAATCAAATGACCCTTGATCTTCTGACATATAAGAGGTCTTAGTATCATTAATACATCCTGCAGGTTTCAAAGCTTGAAGGGGAACACTTAAATATTTAGTCACAGGACTAAAAACAGGGTGGAAGAAGGGCATAAATTACTTAGTTTTCATTGTTTTTTGTTTTACTAAACAGCTTCAGTAATATAATTACACCTCGGGGAACAAAATCTAAAAACCTTTAACAACAGTTAAAACCCTCATAACAGTTGAAACTATAGTTTCCAGTGAAAGATTCTATTTGCATGTTTTTGCATTTGGATTTGGACATATAATAGGAGTTATGTTATATGTTTTATTTGAATAACTGACATGTGCTTTGCTTTGGTCACATGATGGTATTTTAGCGCTCTTGGAGAAACAGAAGATATGGCGGTTTGTTCTAACTTAGCATAGCTACTCACCAAACATCTGTCATTATACTGCTAGCTGTGTGCATGTCACCTGAAGAGAAGTAAAATGGCATAATTCTCCCATCATCTATAAAGAAGCATAATCGTATCACTAATGGAAAGTTAAAGTGTTAGTTCTAGTGGAACTTTAGAAGGTTATTTTCTCCTCAGCTGTACTGACCAGCCTAAAATAATTGTTTCTCAAACACCTTTATTCAGTGGAAACCGGTTGTCCGGTCACACAGTTACACCACAGTTTGAGACAGTTTAGCGATGTTGGACCAGCCCAACAAGGAGAAAGTATTTTTACTTCACTGAATAAAATGACACACGTGACCTTTGATGATTTTCTGTTCCTCCGTTACTACTAAAGCAGGAATGGAGAAAAGCAGCTCACCTCACCGGCTGTTGAAGAAGTACTTCCTCTTTTCCTCCTCCATCTTCCTCTTTCCTGCGTGATGTGCAGTGACGCTCTATCAGTTCAGAGGGAAGTGAACAGGATGGGCTCCTCTCACATTCCGTTACACAGCAGATGTTTCCTTCATGTATTATGGGTTACAATCTAAAAAGCATGCTCACTCTTTACCTTTGGCATAATAGCACTGACGGGCAAGTGAGGTTTCTTTTGCACTGGTTGAATTGGTGAAACCATTTTTTAATTGGTTTTGTTTGCTTTCGCCAGACTATTGACAAAAAGGCAGATGGTGAAATCTTTAAAAAGTTCCCTAGAAAGGGTCTATCCTAAAGCGTCTATCCTAAACCCAACATCCAATCATCACCTATATTAACCTATTATTATTATTACCTAACTATTATTAACTATATATGTATATATTAACCTACAGAACCTGTTAGAAGTTCAGACACATGTACTCGTTCTTAATTTATACTAGCATAAGTACTGCTTTTCTTAGTTTAATTACTTTTTAGTGACCAAACAGATAAATCAATAAATAAAACCTGTCTAATATTTGAGACTTTTCAAAGTAGTCACGCATTGCCTGGATTATAGCTTTGCACACTCTTAATCAATATTATGCAATGCATGCTGGGATACCTTTAAAAGGCTTCTCATGTATGCTAGGCACTTGTTGGCTGCTTTTCCTTTACTCAGTTGTTTGAATTATCTTAAAATTAACTTAAAAAAACATATGTTTTATTTCAAATTGTGTGTGTAAACATATTAGTGTTTAGTAACAATTTCTTTTCATTCTTGTAAAACTATTTCCTATAGTTCCTAAAACTGTTGTGTCATGTTTGCTGTGACAGATTTAAGAAAAGCAGTACAATCTAACAGCTCTCGGCGCAAGAGCAAAATTAAAATCCTGGTCTGACGTGGATAGTTTTTTCAACACCAAAAACTGGCTGGACTACACCAAGAAAAGATTTTATATTGTTTTTTACAGAGTGGTGGACATCCTACAGAAAAACAATACAACTCTATCGGTACCTCATAGATTCTGTAGTGATATTTTCATTCTCGTACAAACCTCTCAGTTCCTTCCCTGTTCCTCCACCTTCCCATCATGCCACGTGACTAACCAGTTACCAATGAGAATGCCCCTTTGCATTTTAAAGCAGTCTTGCATGATCTGCAGGTGCTCCAGGAATATGTGAACCTCATCGAGTACACAGAACTCACGTACAGTATTGTTGTGAAGTATAAATGCCATGACATCATCATCAATGTGAGTTCTGATTCAGTTCTTTATTCAGTTTGTTGCTTTGTTGAATCTGAATGTGACATACTGCTTGTTTGCTGTGTGTTTTGTTCATTCAGACATACAGAGACCCGATGGATCGGCAGCAGCTTGTTTTGTACAGAGAAAAACTGGAGCGAGACTCTGTTGAGTACAGGAAGATTCAGGAACACAATAATGGGGTGAGAGCGAGAGAGCAGCCTGAATAATTTTCTGATTGTAAAATAGTGCCAGCTGGTCACATGGTGTGAGGTTTCAGGATAACAGAGCTACAGTAATGTGATTTGTCAACACCTTATACAATGAGTCATTAACATGTCCATATACAGACGCGTGTCTGTGGAAATACTCATATATGTAGACAATATCACACAGAAACACCAAACCGCTGCTCACCACGAAGAATTACCATTAAAGCTGGACAGACAGAACTGAGAACTGATCTTCAGCTTCTCCAGAACATCAACAGCTTCTGCTTTAATTCTCTTGCAAATGAATTAAATGGATTGTAATTCAGCCATGTGTCCTTCTGCTGATTGTACAGATAAACACTGTTCGAACAGTTAAAAAGACACAAGGAGGGAAACATCAGTGGATGTAACATATTCTCTGTCTCTTAACCCCTCTTTTGTTTTTATATATGAAACGTTTGATACAATTGTTTAAGAACTGTCTTGTAAATATGTTGACTTTCTGTTTGTAAATATTGTGACTAAATCTTTGTTTAAAAAGATGCTTAACAATATGTTTGTCGTTTCTTTTAAGTGCTTGATGGTCGTATACACACAGTGTATGTAAATAAATTGTCATTGTAGTCAAACACCGCCACACAGCATCTGATGGAAACACAGCAGAGCAGAAACACGAACTAAAAACTGTTTTTGTACATCATAATAGCCACAGATAAAACCAGCTGTTATTCATTACACAGGTTAAAGTATACCTGTGCCTTCTATAAAGCAATATGGTATTTCCTATTAAACATAGTAGCCATAACGCCCTGACTAAAGCAGTTCAAATCATTTTTCTGACCGTACTGTCAAAGAGGTGCGACGATCACGTGATTGTGAGTACTCTGGCTGCCCCTCCTCTTCACACGAGGCTCATTTCCCAATACATACATAGACGAGGCAAGTTCTTAACTGCATTTACAGGTAAGAGTCTGAAGATTTTATAGCTTGCATTTATAAAAAATCGCAATTGCCGATAATACATGAGGTGCATCAAGGAGTTTGTATCATTTTGCATCACGTGGAACATTTTACGAATGTTGCATGAAATATATGACGTGTTTCAGCATGTGTCGTGTTTAGTGTTAAATGTTAAATGAGCGATCTACATGTTCACAAACCCGTGTTTGATTATTGTGTCTTGTCAATAAACAAAGAAAGTCGTGAATATTTAATGGAGTTGTCAGTTTAATTTAGACTGTCAGTTTAAGAGTAAATTAAATTTTTGTTGTGGTTTTTGTTTAACATGCATATGATATCAATTTCAGATCATAAAAATATACTTAAACATTAACAAATTCAGCGGAAAATACTGTATAGTTCGTACTGTTTCTAATGTTTCCGGTGCATTACTGACGCTATTTGCCCAATTCTCAAAAAAGTTTGTTTTAGGTCATTTTCCAAAGAACGGCAGTGTGTCTTTAGTCAGCTACATACTCTGTAGGTGTCTTACTGGTTACTGCTGTATTAAAAACCTTCTGGTAAAAGGTCTCTCAATAACTGTGCTTACCACATTTTGGTCTCATCTACCCACTGATTGTTTTGTTTGGTGACCTGGCTGATACTGATACACAGTGTTCCATGTGGTTAAATGTGAACTAGCTTTATCCACCTGCTTTTGTCTACCAGTAAAATCAAATGAAAAATGATTTCTTATGCGCTGAAATGAACTAGTCAGTTGGCCAATTTCACAGCCATTTAAATGCATGCATGTTGCACATATTTTTAAAAAAATCAACATTTCAAGCAGAATAAAACAGAAATATTGATTTTGGATGAATGGAAAAATGAAATACAGATTATGAACCTTAACATAGATTCAGAGAATGGCAAATACTTTTCAAATATAAAAAAGAAGCTTCATTTTGTGTTTCGTTTTGGAGTATAAAACTCACTTATACATTTGATTCAACAGGCTCTATGTATTTAATACAAACTTGTGAGAACATACCACTTTAATTTAGATTAAATGTTACTGTGTATTACTTTATTTTATTCTCATTGCTTATTCCTGTTTCTCTCGGTTTATCCCGGCCTTCAGAAATGATGTATGATTCCAGTGTGGTGCCGAGTGTTATGATGACCATGAATCAGTCTGTGTCCTGCGAAATGCCGTACAAAGAGGACCGGATTCCTCTGATGGTGCTTTACATTGTGGTTTTTGTCATCGGACTGCCAGCCAACGTGGTCACCATCTTCTTAACCCTCCACCAGGTGTGTCGTAAGAACGTTCTTGGCATCTACCTGCTAAGTCTGTCCCTGTGTGATCTCACCTACCTGTTTACCCTGCCCGTGTGGACCGTGTACATCAATGA
>JAZGTI010015948.1:0-13074 GCA_036877585.1 Botia kubotai
TAAGTTTCTGTTTTCCTTTATTGATTGTGTCTGTATAGGAATATATTGATGTGTAGTAGTTTGCACAAATAGAATATTTGGAGATTATATTATATTATATAAAATTCATGCAAAATTTGTTAAGACTATTTGGGTATATACAGTATAAAGAAAGTCAACTATCATCAACTATTCATATGTTGCATTTAATTTATTTATTTATTATCCATTTGGATTTATGCATACAAAAAAAAGCGTTGAAACAAGTCTATATATAACATATACATATATATATATATATATATATATATATACCTGGACTGACCGGGGCTAAATGACACACATGGAAGTTGTCACATGGGCAAATGTGTATGTACATCTGCATGTACATACCTAACCAGTGAGTTTGCTAAATGTACAAGTTTATTTTTTTTAATTCAGGACTTATTAAAGTATTGTCTATATTGAAATATTCACTGGAGTAAATAAGATGATCTTTGGTTTCCCTACACAATGTATGAAATGTATCATCTTCAGTACTCCTCTTTTACCTTGTGCCTTATATCATCACACATTTGGAATCTAGATGAAGCTCATCAGCTGCTATAGGTCAGACACACACTCAGACACTGATCAGTAAGAGCTGCTCATACAATCGTTATTTATTGCCAAACCTCTGATGATGGTTTCTGATGAAATTTGATGAAAACCTCTGTTGCCATTTTAAAATATCTCCTCGTTCCCAAGCTCTTGAAAGTTTTTATTTTCATGCTGTGAATTTGCGAGTGTTTAGGAGTATGTGAACGTTTGACGGCCACCAGCATAGCGGATGAAACGCGCGGCTCTTCTGTTTGTTCTCAGCAGTGCGCGCGGATGTGTATGTTCCTCCAGCTGTGATTTATTGTTAGCGCTTTGCTGTATTGCCGAGGACAGATGAAAGAGCTTGGTGTGTGTTTCCTTTGGCCCGCATTGTTCGTGAAAGTAGATTCGGGTTTGATGTGCTTGCGTGACGCCTCAAGCTAATTTCTGTGAGGGGAGAAAAGTGTTGAGCTCAGTTGTGAAAAAGAAACCCCCCTTCAGCTAGTCATATTCTCTCATTGTCTTTCTTTCTCCATTTCTCTTTCAAATATGTGCTCTGTCTTCAGTAATACTTTCCCTGGTCCATCTGACTTAGTCGTCTTTGTGAATGCCTGACTGCTGACCTTCTCGCTTTCATGCAGATTCGATCCCTCAGACTTTTCTTTTGTCGTTCTGCCCATCTGTCGACTCCATTTACTCAGTTTTTGCTGTTTAACAGAGATTTGGCTTAGAATGGAAATGCTTAAATGAAATGAGCAAGAAACTTTTGTAAACCTAGAGATGAAATGAATAGGGAGGTTCAGGGACGCGTTTTAGGTGAGTTTTTGGTTTCATCATAAAAAAATGTGAAGATTGAAAACATGTTTCATTGGGGTTATGCTCATGTAAGCGATGCAACAGATTTTTCCTGTTCTCTCAATAATTTTCTTTTTTACTTTATAAGTTGCTAAAAGACCACAAATAAAATAGAAAATTAAATTAAAAATGACAGCGTGACAGTGGCAGCAGTGTGACGTTATGTACAGTGGCTGTTGGTTCATGGGAACTGGGTTCGAGTCTGGATTGATGTTCATATGTCACATTACAACTGATGACATCACCAGTTCAGCTGAACTGTAAAGTTTTACAAAATGGTGAAAAATTGAGAAGAAATGATCAATTACAGTATCTAAAAATACATTTATACATTTAGATACAATTTAACCCAGTTTGGTTAATGATGTTTTTTAATAATGGCACACTTTACTTTTTGGCCATTGTCTTGGCCATGTTGCACACAATATTTATCAACTTCCTAAGTTTTAAAGGTTTGAAATCTGTTTCTGTTTCTTTTTCTCTACGACCTACTGTACATGACTTTCCAAGTCTTTGTGACCTCCGAAAAGTAAAATTACATTTTTGTCCTCGTGTTCTAGTGCAAGTTATTTGTCTTTGTCTGTACRGTATATGGAARCARGGGAATWAATACGATGAGAACAGTTGGGTTGGGTTAACAATGCTGTTTATACTTGATGCTAAAGATATAAATTACATGTGTGCATTACTGTCTGTGTGTAAGTAGTGACCCCAAAAAAGTGTGCCATGCCACACTTACATTTTTCATTACATATCAAATATCAGAACAAATTGACACCTTTGGATCTTTTCACAGAACTAAATGTATATTTGGAAATGCTAACAAAGTCAGTTTCCCTCAGGGTGTGCTACCAGAGTACAACAGCTACAGTTCATCACACTTTACTTTTGGACCGGTTCCACTAAGATTGAATACCAAAACATTTTAATTAGTAAATTTAAAACATAATAAACCTATTTGTTTAATGTTTTGCTTAAAATTGTACTTTTGTTTTGTTTAAAGGTCAAGTTTGTCATTTCTGCACCACTAGTCTGACCAAACATAGCAGTCTGACCAAACAATTATTGTTTTCATACAGTTTCCTGCATATTGCCCTTTTCTGCTATTGTTTAGCCAATCAGATCGTCACATCTCAAAATCATGCTATTGGTCGAGTTAGTGTTGTTGGGTGAAACTGGAAAGCGTCATAGAGAACAGTGTTCCTACTTTAAGGGGAAACAGGCAACAAATTACTTACGGCTGCCTCTACATATTAAACTGGGATAGGAGAAAATATTTTAACATTCATAGCATTACACATCAACTCTAAAATCATTGCCACTTGCTTTCATAATTAGTCAGCAGTCTCATGCATCAAGACATATAAGTGTCTTTGGTGTTTAAGTACATTTAGGGGTCTCCATACATGACTGTACATTAGTTGACTATGTATACAGGAGAGAATTGAGACTGATAAGAAAGTTATACTGTAACGTTAAATGTTACCTACATCTTCCAGAAGGTCACAAACACACACCAGGCAAGCAAGACACGCGCCACCTCATCTGCTCCCATTGTAGTCTACAGCAAAATAAATGTCCTAGAAAGTTTTTTTAGACCTCAGGATTGTGATTTATGTGAGGAACTCAGTGTGCATGATGTGGACTGTGCCCTTTGCAATGGATCATTTCACAGCAATCTTTCACAAATGGAACGATTGCGTCTCCGTGCCCGTGCTACGGTATCGACTGAAATAAAAATGCTTTATTATATTAAGTAAACAGTTGGCATCAGTGGTGGTTGTATTTGTTTGGTTCCTATAAACATCCGATGTAGTTTGTGAAATTGCCAGGTTGTGATATTCAACTCACCTGAAAGAGGCAAAGCAGTTGAAAGGTAGTTCTAGGATTTTCATATCTGTCACTGATTTGCTTCGCATACCATTTGAAATCCGTATCAAACAAGCTTTTCTTTTTCTTCCTTAAGCCGTAAGCTCTTTCTCTTTCAGTCAGACATAGTTATTTTATTTTCTGGAGTTTTATATCTTATTTTTGCTCAGATAAGGTGTCGGCGCTGTTACTGAGACAGAGATAATGAGACTGATGCAGAGGGGGATTATGGGATGTGCTGCCTAACTCAGAAATCACAATACACAAAATAAAAAAAGTCATCTCTCTATTCTCATTAGACACAACATCTACACCTCTGCTTTCTCTCTCTCTCTCTCTCTCTCTCTCACTTTTAGTGTCTGTGTGTCGACTGATCTGTGACACGTTTATTTTTCAGAACCTGAGGGCTAGGTGCTAATTTCAGCCTGCATCCAAAAGAAGGTTTATGAAAAGAATAAGATCTTTTGAGGTTCTACATGGAACTGGCATTGTAAAGCCCCTTTTTTAGAATATAAAACATTCTTTGTACTTTGTTCTTTACCTCCTGTATCTAACTACCTTGTGACCACTTCTCTTGATTTCTTGTGGCTGTTGTTTCTGTAGTGAATGTAATTTTTGAACATTTTAAGCTCATAAGGCACTTTATTAGAAGGTAAGTTCAGATCATAAATGCCTTTTGTAGCACCAGCAACATGATACCAGCAACACCTTTGTCTTTGTCACCTTTGAATTCCTTTTTTTTGTCATTTCTTTTTGCCATGTACATGAGTATGAGACCACTGTCTCATTATTTTCCACTACAAATAATACGCAGCATAATATTAAATAAACATTTAAGTATTTATAATATTTGGTACATAGTATTTGATCCATGTTCTCCCAGCATGACTTGAGAGCGTTCCAAAGAACATCTTGTGTGCTTCAATGGAAGCAAAGAAATCAGATATTTGGTACAAAGGACTTAATACGGTGAATGGCACAGATGTGCACATTAGATTAGTGACCTAAATAGTGCAGAATCTTTATTCTTCTCCATTTCATATCATAACAGTTCCTCATTTGAAACATTCTCTTTATTTCCAGGTTAAATCAGAGAATTCTGGACCCTACTGTAGGTGAAAAGCTTTAAACGTGCTAAAAAACTAAAAGCTGTTTTTTAACAACATAGGTTAGAAACAAAAATCTCCTTTTGTCATACTCTCTTATTTTTCTGTTTTTCTTTCACTGTATCTGACTTTCTATCATCGATCATCTGACTTTCCGACCCATCTATCATGGGTCTCATTTTTCTCCTCTGTTATTTTCTTTAATTCATCTCCGTCACCTCTTCTTACTGTACTTATTCTGTCTTTATGGCTTTCTTCTGAACGTCTTAATGACCATTTCTCTCTTTCTGGAGAGAATCCCCCGTCTGACAGTGTTTGAGGTTAAACCACAGATTTAGAGACTCCATCTGGAGCTTCCACAAAAGCTCCTTTAAAACACACGCACAAACACTCAGCCGCATTTGCACGAAAAGCGTGTGTGCCAAGGGGCCACGCAAAGGACCGTGCGCACTTCTGTGGTGAGAAAAACGCTGCTTCTGGGGGCGGCGGGGTGGCGAAGAACTTGGGATTTTTATTGTTGTGCAATATCATCTTTCAGAAGGCAGCAATTTCCGCCGTTGTGTGTTTTTTAATCACGCGGTGATCTCAGAAGGCTCGCAGATGCTGCGCACATGCAATTTAAGCTCATAAGAATTATTTTCAGTTTGTGTTTGTTCTGTTTTTTTGTTGTTTTTTGGTCCAATCATGTCATGCACATCTGGAGATGATTTGAAATGAAACAAGATGAATTTAAGTTGATTGCTCTCATAGGAAATTGCTTCTTCTTTTGTTGTAGCTGAACGTGAAGAACTATAAATATATAAAGGGCAGCACATAACATTTCATGGGTAATTGGTAGAGAAACTTCATGTTCATTTAATGTTCAGTGAGCAGAAGATGTAGTGTAAAATAAGCTTGAAAACAGATTTACCAGTTTTTCAGTTTGGGGTTGAGTTACCAGTGGTGAACAGAAATTGTTGCTGACAAAGATATTATTCAGGGAATATATAAGTGATGCATTCCTGTGAACATCTGACCCAGAGGAAAATATTATTAGGTAGAGGTTTAAGTTCTCGGTTATGTTTTAATTATGGGCCAGTCTTGCCTCAGGCGTTTCTCCTAACATTCCTTTAGAGAAATAAAATTGTTGCTATATAATTAATGTGGATAACATCAATATAATATGCTACTGGGACAAAGGTTTTAGCACAGATTGAAATCTCTTGGTTGCAGAAGAATGTCTGACATTGGTAAAATCTTCTCTGAGACTCTTTTTATCTGATAATAAAATACTGAGAGGCAGGAGACCTCCTGCCTATTGCGCTGTTTAATCCCATTGTTGTCCAAAGCCAGGTGCACACTGTACGCTTTTGGCCATGGTTTGGCCATCTGAACGTAATTTTGAGAATCCTACAAGATTCCTGCTATCCTAAACCAAAATCTGAAGTCTGATTGCTAATTTAACATGTCTGCTGACTGGCAATTATTGACTATTGTGATAAAATTTTTGCTCTGATAAAATGTTGCCAGTGTCAAACAATTTCACACACAGTCCTACAGTGTGGCTTCTATTAAAACAAAGCCAATAGGTGCACAAAACAAAATTATCGCTAGAGATTAAAGCTGTGTTTCTTTGCTAGCCATTGCTTTAGGTACACATGTGAATGCAGCACACCATCACCAAACGTGTCACGGATTGATAACATAAAACTTCTGTCGAGACTTTGTACGTGTGTGCATTTTTAATGAGTCTTGACTGTTGTACAGTCTGACCTTAATGACAACTAAAATCCCACAGTGTGACATGGCTTATATCTGCGATCGTAATCATACAGTCTGACAAGCAACAATCATAAAGGACTTTTAAAATTGTTCAGTGTGTGTTTGGTTTAAGAAAAACAAATGAGGTATTAAAGTGATTTTTCTCACCTGTAGGCGTCATTGAAACCACATTTCTGCTGTTACTGCTACAGTAACAAAAGGTGTTTAAACTTAGCATCCAGGTTAGCATTGGTTTGTAATGGTAGTACTCAATCATTAGATCAATTACGGACTCTGTGGAGAGTGTCAGAAACATTTTATGAATTACACCGCAGAGTTTATCAATACACAGGAGAAGTACCAGCGGTTGGATGCTGGCTTGTGTTGCATAGGTGAGACTTCTGTCTGGTGTAGTGATGCTTACTTGTAGATTGGCAAGGGGAAAGTTCTAGATGAGCTAGTAATGATAACGGATGATATCTGGCACAGAAAGTGTCCAGGTGGAGGACCGCAGAGCCCCGGCTCTTTAAGAAAGCAGAGCAGAGAACAGGGCTGTCAACAAAGCTCAAAGTAGAATTTATTACTCCACCAACCGATGACCTTGAGGAAAGTTTACCAATATTTCAGGGTTGAGAGTTAGGGAGCGTATGTGTGAATTCGAATGGTAAAAGAAAGTAGTATTACAGAGCTGAATGCCTTTCACTTAGTTTCTCCTCGTTTAAACGTTCGTCATGAGAGATGAATCAACTTCCCTTAGCACTTAAAGCAGCTCTCTGAGGCAATTATAACAACTGCTGTTGTCTCCTTTTTTCTCCTCTTCATTCTTTCATTGCAGGCATCATACGAAGTGTCTCCAGCTGGGTTGGAATGGTGCCACTGGCTTAATAACATTGTTTGTCTGTGAACTTCACATCCACGTCCACGAGCTCCACCTATAAGAAGAGTGGAAGACACTCTGTCATTGATATCTCAGACAAACACTCTGTGTGATGTGACATTCTAGGTGTTTGAAGTTTCTAAAGCTGTCGTATCGTGGAAAACAGGATTTTCTTACTCTTTTGAAATGAAACTACTGTATGGATGTACTTTAACATGAACAAAACAAAGTTCTCCGGTCTGCTCCCTAGGCTATTTATAAAAACCTAGTTTCAAAACGGGTAATTCAGAAATCATCACGGTAGTTATTAATCTCAGCCACAGATGGCCTGGCCATGGACTGCCCACGGTCTGTCTGATGCATAACGGACAGAAGACTGGAAAGTTCTTCATGTGGCAAGCTCGATTTGATTGGCTGTCTTTATGCAACTTCTGGGAGTAAGCATACATAGGGGTTTAGAATTGGAATAAGCTGTAATGCGAACCAGACTTTTGATGTTTGTTATACGTCTGGCTCTGTGAGGCTACTGTGGAATTGACATACAGAATCACAATCAGCACATTAACGTGTGGCTATTCTGTATGCGTAAACCTGTCTCACTCTAATGAACTTGAGTTAGGTACAAATCGGCATAATGAGGTTAGTCAATAAAATCAGAGGTCATTTAAATATGGAAGTCTTAAAGGTACAATACAAGAACAGTTTTTTACAAATGCAAAATTACAAAAGTGTAAAATACAGCAACTAAAATAATGTTTCAGTCCAGAGCACATATTGTGTATCCTTTCAGCGGTGTATTAAGTTGCTATCTCATTACATGTACACATTTGACACGCTTTTATTCAAAGCGACTTACAGTGCATTCAAGGTATACAATTTATCAGTACATGTGTTCCCTTGGAAACCGAACCCACAACCTTTGCGCTGCTAAAGCAATGCTTTACCAGCTGAGCTACAGGAACATTTTAATGTGGCGGTTAGTCCACCACAGCATCAGAGACCAAACCAGAGACCAAGAGTGTACAGGTGTTTGAACTTCGTGAGTATCTGTGAGAAAGGACCCAGGGGTTTAGTTCAGTAAAGCTCTGCTGCCACATCCAATCTCTGCCTCTTCATCACCCACAGCTGCCATCTAGTTCACATGGGCATCAAAGATAAGATATCTCCCTCTCTACACACACACACACACACACACACATTTGTAAATGCATACACATGAGGAAAAGAGATACTGCAGGGTTTAAGTCCAAAACCATATTGAAAATATGAGATTTAAATCTAGTTTGTACCTGGAAATAAAGAGAAAGTTTCAGAATTGTAGAAACATTATCATGTGAAATGAAAAATTATGATTCTGTATTATTTCTAGGTCACTAATGAAATAAGCAAATGCCATACCGTGTTTGTACAAAAGAAGTTCTGATTTCCTTGCTTCCATTCAAGCAAACAAGACGTTTATTGGATCGTTTTCAGATCACACCGGGAGAACATGGATCATCAGGTTTTGCATAAACATGTAGAGTCCGTGCTAGCTTGAGTGCATGCTTTCATTATAGCATTCAGCATTTAGGTGAATTTTACAACTCTTTATTTAGATTGTTATGCTAATAATATAAAATGTAATGAAAAATGCAAAATAGAAGCAGTTTCTCTAGTGGTCTTAGACCTTTGGACCCTATATCTTCAAAGTCTCCAGTATATACTGTAGTCCTACTGCTAGTGTACAGTTGAAAGCAACATTCATATTTTTATCCCATAAAAGAGTACAAGCATTTGTTCTTTCGTCTGTGTGTGACAAGGTCATCCACCATGAGGTAGATTTATATGATGACTGGCAGAACAGGAAGTTCTTTGTACCATTTTCCCTTTCCAATCTTGATGTTAGGCTTTTCCCTTTTAATGTCCTTAAATTTAATACTATTCCTAAAAATATATATGAATTTCGCTGAAGACAGTTCCATTGGGGTTCCATTGAATTGTTTAGAACTCATCAATTTGAAAGTTCTGATTGGACGGTAATACACGAGGATGCTGCAAGTGGAATTTTAATGGGTCAAATGCCGAATGCAGATTCCAGTGTGGTTTATTGTGATGGGCTGTTTTATGATTATGACGGCTGTGATTACTCTTCCATTACTTTCGCTTTCAATCACCCAGACCTGTAATGTTTACACACATGCTTTTATTCCAATTTGATTAGTTTTTTTTGCCTGATTGTGGCATTTACGGCTTCACAAGGGCCCAGACAAGGACACTGTTCAATATTTGCTTTTAACCCTCGTGCTCGTTTTAATCGCAGGGAGTAAATACACAGGGAGTATGAACAGGTTATTCAGAAATCCCTAAGTCATTCCGCTCTCACCTCCCTGATGATTTGACATCAGTAGTCATAAGGGATGGCGCTTGATAAACGGAAGCCATTTTCTAGACAGGGACTAAAACTCCCCCCACCTGATGAGAAGCTTCAGTGTTGGTGCTGATTTATGATGTCACAGCACCATAAAGGGCATGCAGAATAAGGAAGAGATTCATTAGGAAGCCTGTCCAGGTTTTTAGTGAAGTCCAAGAGAGACGCCTGGAATACTAATGGGCCTCAGATCTGTGGCTGTCTTGTCTTTAAAATCGCAGTTAGAAAATGCAGATTTCTCAAAGTCACACGCCAGAGATGCCTGAAGGCTCAGTAGTGACAGCATCGGTCGATCACGAAAACACAATAACTGCCTAATTAGTTATGTTATCTTTTAAACATAAAACGCAAAGCCAGTTACAACGAGAACCGAGTGTGCCAAAAAAGTGGCCTCGTTTTTACTTTTAATTGGTTAGTCACACCAAAACAACATTTTTTGTCATAAATACTTTCATGGCGTTCCAGCACATTTCCACAATAGAGGAAAAAATTTGGACTTGGTTGGCTTCTTTTACTATACAAAGAAAGTGACTGGAGACTAAGGCCGTCAGTCACCAGCATTCTGCTTAATGTCTTCTTTGGCCACATCTTCTTTCCTGTAGCTCACTTAGACCAGGGTGCTAGCAACACCCTGAGGGTTTGATTCTCAGGCAATGCATGTACTGCTAAAATGTAAAGCCTGATCACAATGCAAGTTTGCCTTGGATAAAAGCTTTATACCAAAAGCACATGTAGCACATCATGTAAAGTGTATGCAAACCAATCATATCCCTTTTGGATATGAAAGATTTATTCAAAGATGTCATTTATGATGAGCCCTGTCCATGACCAAAGCAGTGCTATTCTAAAACCTTTTGTGTTACAAGGTTGTGTTTTCTAAGGATTAGTCTTTCCTGTCATACAATACTAACAGTATAACCATCTGCAAACATTTAAACCTTAAGAAGTCAAATGACCAAGTTGTTTTTGGACAAATGAGCACAGTACTCAGATACACAATTCTAATTACTGCAGTATGTTTTTTTGTCTGTGCGAGTGCATTTATGTATTTATGTGAGTGCTGTGTACTGTACTGTGTATATTTCTTAATTTGTCCTGAGTTTTGAGTAATTAAGTGATTTCCACGAGCAGCTAAACATCAGTGAGCAGTTGTTTTAAAACCACAAGTATTTAAACCACACCAGATTCTCACAGATTATCCCGTTATCATTCCGCCAACGCCGTCATAACGAGTTTAAAGACCCACTGAACACAAACAAGGTTAAGACTAAAATTGACATGTTGATTCCATCTCGGTCATTGTGAGAGAAGTGTAAGCAGCATGGAATTAAAGTGGGACTGCGTAGTGTTTACTATGCAGTCGATAGCGCTTTAAAATTTAGACTGAGAACATCAATGATGAGCGTTGACGATAGACACATTTAAAGCTCTGCGTTCGTATTAGTCCTCGTTATTGGCTTGTGTTCTCGCAGAGAGTGGCCATTACTGAACCAAAGATGGAGGTGCTGTGGGTGGAAGCTCTTAGAAGGATGTGATGATGGGAGCCGCAGAGCAGCACTAACGAGAAATCTCTCATGGTACTTCAGTTGCTCTGTGTCCCACACACAGGCCACTCTAGGTGATGTTTAATGCATAGTCTGTAATGTCGATTTCCAAACAGCTGTTAGAGAAAATGCCACAGCAGTTTTTTTAACAAAATGTCCTGTGAGAGGCTGAAATATGATTAGGGTTATTGCAGGAGGCCTCTAGGTAGCATGAATAAGCTTACGGCTGCCACTAGATTTCTTGAAAATCGAGATGGAGGAAAAAGGACTTGTGTTTGTAGAATCTCAGCTTTTTACCTTGCGGTATTCTTGTTTTTTTTAATAGACCCCTAAAAGTGCAGTGCTTTGTAAATCATTAGTCGTGGGCAGTCTCCTTAGATGAACATGCTCATTTTTCAATATCATTAATTTCTATGAGAACCCTAAACAGGCATAATGTTGTATTATATATTGATTCTGCTCACAGCACCTAGCATACGTTTAACTGACTTTCTGGCTGTTTTAGGACGAGCCCACATACATCATTCCCTAAATGATGCTTGTGAAAGCAAAAGCTCCATGAATTATTTTTGACAGGCCAGCACAAAGTCAATAGCCCTTATTAATTACAATTGATGTAATATATGGCACGAATAATATATTGGGACTTGGGGAAAAACAACATAAGCCTATTGCTCTTATTTAAGAGAAAGAGGTTGGCTGGGAGATTAAAGCTGCTGAGGTTGTGGGCGGATAGAGTTGGATAGAGCTGGTGCCCGTCTGAAAACAGATTTGGTTTTGAACCAGGGACCGCTAATGTCAGAGGGCAGGAGATAAGAGAATGTCCCCACCACATGTTGTTTTAAAACAACAACAACAACTTACAATACTGACGTAAAAAGAAGAATAGATTGTACAAAAGATTCCCTTAATTACCATCAACAGAGCTGTCTGCACAGGAAGTGCCAGATGAAGCTATATGACGCAGAACAACATATTGTGCAATGCACTGTGGTAAACAGAGTGATTTTACCTGCAAACATCATTTGCTTGAATTGATTGCTGTGATTTTTATTTTGATCGTGACATTTGTTATTTATTTTTTACATCCGACCATTGCATTAGATAATCAATAGATAATAGTTAGATAATCAAATATGTTCTCAAAACTCCCAAGGTTAAAAAACAAAACTTTAGATGTGCTATAGGTTATTTGGTACCACATTAATTTACTTTGTTTGGTTTTGTAGTCTGTGGAAACTCCACCCTGAGACACCCTGGCCGAGCATCAGCTCTGGCCGACGACGGGCATTAAATTCTGGTTGAAAAGACACAGGAATGAGCTTTGAGAGTGAGCAAAGCATTGTGGGATTACAAAGTCCTCCAGAACTAAGCAGACGAGTTTCAACAGAAGATTCCCTCGGGAAAGCAGTCCTGCTCCACTCCAATAAACATCTGACAACAGCACAGATCTCACTTGCTCGTCCTCTCCCTTTCACCATTTCTTTCTCCTACTTTCTTATCATCCTTCCATCTTCTTTTCATGTGTTTGCTGGCCCGGCCTCTTTTCCCTCACCTTGCCCTGCTTTATTCTCACACCTCTGTGACTCGCTCTCCCAGCTCATCCCCTCAGCACACTCTCTGACAGCCTGTGGACAGGTTGACACTGGCTCTGTAGCCTTACATATCATTAGGGCTGCTCCTGCCCACAGCCAGGCTGGGGGCAGTGACTCTGAAAAGCCCTCTCCAACCCCAGGCTGCTGCCCTCCTGTCAGGCTTCCCTAATACCTTGTCCCGCTTGGCCAGTCAGAGAAAGGCCTTCCCCTTGTCTGGAGCTTCCCAACAAGGGCTGCCCGTGCGCTTCTGTTGATCCATCAGCATGACAGCAGTGTGGTCTGAGAGAAAACCACTCAAAGAAAAACAGGACAGGCAGTAAGCGGCTGTGTTGGTGATTGACAGGTTAAGACTGCTTTTTAAATATTAGGACAGGACAGGCTACAAAACTTCAAAAATAAACATTCCAGGTAAACATTTTGGAATGTGTTCAGAAGATAATCCTGTTGTCTGTGTAGCTCGCAGTGTTGACAAATAACCATGATTTGCTTTTTACACGTATTAAATGTGGCTGCGTTTTTTTTT
>JAZGTI010015949.1:2526-13073 GCA_036877585.1 Botia kubotai
TACTCGGTTCATTGGCCGCAAAGTGATTGTGTAAACCACACATTGAACTATTAAAGGAGCAAGGCGCTCAAATCCTGGCTCTTGAACAGAGTTTGACTTGCTGTTTATTTATATTACACGCTTAGAAAGCAAAACGTATAAAGAGAACAGTACAGTTTCCTTCTGTGTGACAAATGCATCTGCACTTTGTTTTTTCTGCCCACATCCTGCTGGCCTGGATAGCTCAATCGTTAGAGCATCAGACTTTTAATCTGAGGGTCCAGGGTTTAAGTCACTGTTCAGGTGTTCCCTGCTGTATTGGAAGCTGTCTCAATGAGAACCCCCTACTGTTTAACTTTTATAGTGCATTGGCGTTGGAATAAGCATAATATGAATCCTACATCCTGCTTCACGCTACGTAGTCATGGCCAAGTGGTTAAGGCCATGGACTAGAAATCCATTGGGGTTACCCTGCACAGATTCGAATCCTGCCATCTACGTTGTCTTCCAGGTCATGTTTGTGTGTTAGCCGCAACCCGAATGTTATGCTTTTCTAACGGAAAAACGTTAGTGGTGTGTACTATGCTGGAGCTAGATTCTGCAGGTCTGTGGACTTCATTGGAGACCTTTGTTAATGACAATTGTTTGGAATCCGAAACCACCATTTTCAAGATTTGTCGCTCAATAAAAATGCACTTATACTCAGGCAGACTTGGGAGAGTCTGCTGATAGAATGCAACCCTGCTGCCTGTAGCTGTTTTGCACCCTTGTCTTTGGCATTCTTCTTTTTGGACATTCCATTGCACATGCTGCTTTCCTCCTGCAACTGCACTTGCTGTGCAATAGTTTTAATCACTGGATATACAGCGCTTTGCTATTAAAAGGTATCTTTCACGTAATGTTACTTGAATGTTTTGAACAGTGCACCACAAATCAACACAAATAAAGCTTACAGCAAAGCCTTCCAGGTCTTGTGGCTTCATGTGACGCTGAAATGGCAGCACTCCATCCGTATGTATTTTCAAGCCTGGCATGATATTGTTCCGAAAGGCCTGGTCATCTGCTCCAGTTGTCCAAGCTCATCAGTCAGGGTTAGGTTAGGGTTAGAGTTAGGGTTGGCTTTGTAAGTTTGTAAGTTCGATCTAAATTATTCAATGCACGCAGAAGATGACTCTTCCTGTTTCCATTTTTTGCCATGGTTTTATTGCCTTGCCATGGTAACACTATTCGAGATATCAAAAATCCCTTAACAATTTAGTATCTTAATTATCAGAAAATCCACATGCAATCCAAAATGGTTGATTTCCTGTTTGGAAATAAAATCCCTATGAGCATTTTAAAGTTTACAGTATTGCGCTTTTCAGAAAATTCAAAACAGCCGACTTCCCGTTGGGTGGAGCTCTTTGATTTAGTTGCATACGATACAGTTATTTGAAATGTAAAGAATTGTGATTATTAAAAAATCTTCATTGCTTAAGCTTTGGAAAGTCCTGAATTAGATCATCAGTCTGGGCCAGTACTGTATGTATAAATCCCCTTTAGAAATGTTCTTAAGAATAGTCTTAAGCTTTGACTGAAGTGTCAAAAATGTCTTAAAAATGTAGGACTTATCTAAGAGTGGGAGACTTCTATAAAGAAGGTAAAAGCAACAAAGTCTAAGACTGATTCTTAAGTGTTGACTGAGGTGGCAGTTAGGTGTTGTGAACTAAGGACTACCACGATGTGAACCCAAATTGGCTGCCTTCAGTCTCTGAATCAGTCAATAGTAAGCCAGCAGGTAAAGTTACAGCAGCATTCATTCATAATTTACTTTATATTACATTTTAAAGCTGCAATCCATAACCTTTTGTTATAAACAAACAAAAATCAGGTATTGGTGAAGTACATAAAATATGTTCAAAATGATTTATTTATAAGATGAGATGTATAATTTCTTGGAAAATGTCAGTTTAACAGCATTTTTCTTTACAATTTTACTTTATCATATTACAAGCCACCTAAAGATAAGTACATAAAGTACCCTATAATTTAGTTTTAAACAGAGATGGCGACAGAGGCAAAATAATACAAACACGTACATGCATTAATTTGATGTAAAATTGCTTGTAAGTTTGTATTATAACTCCGTCATATACATTTTTTTTCTTTATTATAAAGTACATGTCCTCTGTGTGTGTGTGTGTGGCTTTTTACAAAGCAGCTCCTAAATTGGACTTTATATACAGCTAAGTGTAATTTAGAATGCGATTCATCATCTTACTTAAATAGCATCCCATGTCTATTTATTAATCTTTTGAAATCTATCATTAAAATTGTGCAAGACTATGTAATGTAATGTGTGTAGTTATTTTATTGCACATAATGCAAAACTACTTAAATTTAAATCTTTTCAATCTCATGTGGAACTACACGGTTTATCTAAATAAAATGAAAAATTTATGTAAACTCATGACAAGACAGATTAAAATTAAATTGTAATCAGGGTTTATGAATTATATCAATAGTTGTGATGATTTGCATGGTCTCATTTTGAATATTTTGAGATTTTTTATGAGCACTTTATTTCGAAAATCGATAATTGCTGCACCCACATTACAACCCTCTATAAGTAAAATACTTGCAATTAATATAGTTCTAAAGTAATGTCTGTTGAGGCAGCACAAAATTATTGCAATATCATGGCATTCCAGTAGACTATTGTAAGGGCTAATTAGAATGCATGTTAGCACAATAATTCCTAGTAGTTAGGGACAGGATTTATATTTTAATAAATATAATAGGATAATCTTGATTTGAAGATCCAATTTTACAAAACATCGCCCATTTACACCCTGACCCTGATTGTTAATTTGAATTGTTTGGGTTAATTATCCTTTGAAAATTAAGTTTGATTATAATGACAAGATTTTTGTGATGCAATTTTATTTCATTTAATGTCCTTACCATACGACATGTAATGTTTTTCCCCACTTAAAGGAAAATGCTATGTGATACCAAATAATTAAAGAAAATCAAAACATATATATTTAATATACAGCTATGCTAAGTGGAATTTACACTAATGACAGTTCAGTGTGGACAGTACAAAACAAGCACTTTTACAATAAACATACCGCAGATGAGTTTTGTTTTTATAAACAATTTATTTTCAAGTAGTTTGATTTATATTTACCCAGAATTCCCCACCAGAGTAATTTTTACCAGCTCAGCCAAAACCCTGTTGCTGTGATCGCGTGTACAACAGAAATCAAATGCAAAACAAAACAAAAAAAACAGGAGAAAAGGGAAAATAATGAATTTGTTTTAGTGAATATCCAATGACTGAAAGTATATCATGATTATGTCAAGCAGGAGAGAAAAGGGCAACAAAATATACAAATGTAAAACAGAGCTAAGGTAGTAAGTGGTATCGCTATTAACACTAGCCCCTTTTGAGGACCACATGCATGGAGCAATGTTCCTTAAAAAGGTTGACCTGTAAGAAAAGAAAGAGGTTTATTAAACAACTGCATTGTGTTTCTATAAAGTCAACAAGTAGGATTACTAGGGTATTATCAGCCTGTTAAATAAACTCCAAAGTATCTTTAAGCTTCTGGATTACTGAAGAGAAGAATAATCTAAGCAAGAATAATCTTCCTTAAAGATCATCTGTGAGTTATTAAAGCTATCCATGCACATTTAGGAACTAGTAGAATAATAAGAAAAAGTACAATTAAAAACTGTAACATTCAGAATGAACTTTCTAATACAATTTTTGTTACAGTAGTACTAATAATTGACAAATAACCTTAGGACAAAAGAAGTGCGGAGAACCTTGCACGTACCCTGAAAGAATGAATAGGGAATAACCTGAGTCCAAGTGTGAAGGCTTTATTCCAAACCAATCAGCTCCACATCAAATATGAGGGTGGCATTTGGCGGAATGATGCCTGGGTGCCCCTTGCTCCCATAAGCAAAGTCCGGAGTGCAAGTCAGCTTGGCACGCTGCCCCACACTCATCTGTTACATGGGGGTAAAGGTCATTTAGCCAAATTACATCCCATAAAAACAATATTAAATGTTAAAAAAGTAGCAACAAGTAGACAACTTGTGTGCATTTGTCTGTTAAAGCAAAAGGGAAAATTGTCCAAGAGACCTACTTTATTAACAGACAGCGTGCAAAAACACAACAACTGAATAAAGACTAGTCACACTTGTTTTAGAAATTAAATTTATTGTAAATATTTATTTAAAGGTGTATTGAAGTACCTGGGCTACTCCCTCATCCCATCCACGGATCACTTCCTGTTTGCCAATCTTGAATTTGAAAGGCTTGCCCCGGTCCCGGGAAGAGTCAAACCTGTGTCCATCTGTCAAAGAACCTGTGAAACATGAAACACAAATATGAGTGCTACTGTATGAAACTATGCACCCATAGGATCTTAAAATCACCAGTATGAACCACAATGTAACATCCTGCTTCATTAACACGCCAACACCTACGTATTAAGATAATAACGTTCCTTGGATGCTGAAGAAAATCTAGCTAACTGAATACCCATACATCAGCCCATACACCCATTCCAATCCAAGCTTTCTGAACAGAACAGACACGTTGCAAGCGTTACAACCTTGAGCACTGTTAGGCACCACGTCGCCTTACGAACATTTGAACCGAAGCATTGTCGCGTTTCTAAGGTTCGAATCACTTTAGAATACTTCTAAGACTTGGAATCCTTAAAATACCGTTTGGTCAAAACAGTTTACGTATCATCACAAGCGCTTTCGAACCTCCATTTCCGATCATTGCAAGCGCCTCCGTAACGTTCAAATGTAAACACTTGGCTCGAACGTTCGTACGAGCCTGTAGTGTCCCAAAACGCCTTCAAACATTGCCCATCTCGGCATAAATGACGACTTTAAACATCGCCCACCTCTTCGTCAATGTCGCCTTTAACCGCTGCATGAACGATACATAAAAAACAGGCCGCAGTTTGTCCATACACAAGATCCGAGAGTTGCGACTGCGACGAATCAAAGAAGTGGTAAGCGTTAAATCTTCAAGGTGTGAAGTTATTTTGAAGCTACTATGCACCGAGTGTGGATTTAAAGTGTCTTTATTAATGCGGCTAATTCTAACCCAGCGGCTAAAGCTATTAGCACGATTCGTCGACATAAGCACTCAACTTACCCACGTAATGAACCACACACGTCTGTCCCCTTTTAGGGAAAGTACTTCCTAAAAATCAACAAAATACAGAAAAAAATATGAAAAATTTATGTTTAAACCATGTGGGCTATAAGTTAGTGTTGAAGTAGCAGGCCAAAGACCATAATGACAGAAGAGTCACATTTTATCGATTAAAACATGAATAGTTCTGTATATTTAAATGTAGTGGAGTGTAAAATGTCGATAGGATTTAATAAGGTGCATGTTTTACCGTCTCCAGGAGTAATAGTTTCTACCTCGACTCCCATCCTGACTGCCTGTTTTTACTCCTAAAGCTCCGCACTCAAAATGCGCTTCGATTCAGTAATTGTGATTGAAAACGAAAAGATCCTGTATGCAACACACACGAGCATCTACCGCCCCTAACGGACAAACGGCAAACAACAGTTTATCTGCGGACTGATGGTACCATGGTAACAAGTTACTATAAAATATAATAGATCCTACAAACTGATGCATTGACATCAGTGATCATGAAATGTTTAGAGAGATTGATGGTGTCTTATCTTAGATTGGAGTCAAAGCTCTCAGTTTACAGTTTTACAGTGAGTAATTTAACACCTTCACATTTTTATTATTGTCAGGTTAGGTAATCTGGCCTATATTAAATACTTACAATCGGACACAAGACTTCTCTGTGGTCTGTTCTAGCTCACCTCTATAAATCAATGCCCTGGGAGGCAGACTTTGTTATAAAAATAGATTTATTAATTACAGTTGGTTTGTATAGCAGTACCTGTATTCTACATTAACTCTTTAAAATTAAAGTATACTAATATATATAAAGAGAAAGTGACCTATTTCACACACACACACACACACACACACACACACAAAACTGTGCCCGGGGAGCAATTAGGAGTTAGGTGCCTTGCTCAAGGGCACTTCAGTTGCAACCCCCCAGTGCTGTAATCGAACCAGCAACCTCCTAATTACAAGTCCAACTCACTAACCAGTAGGCCACAACTGCCCACAATAAAGAAAGTGCTGTCAAGCGATTACATTTTTTGATCTAATTAATTACATGGTGTGACGATTAATTAATCTAATTAATCACATTTCATCGCACATACATACAGACATTACAAGAAGCAGTTTTTTACCATTTATTATTAAATACAAGCCTATAACTTAGGCTACAATGGTCATGACATTTTTATCACTGACTTAACACAAACCTATGAATTAGGTTACAGTATATGACAATTGTAACTTATTGAACACATACCAATGACATTGGTTACAATGTCACAATTGGTTACAAATGACCGTTTTATTTATGAACATAAATACTGAACATAAACCAATGTCTAAGGTAACAACGACCATGACAATTTTGTTTATTACCGAACACAAGCCTATCAACTAAATTGCAATGGACATGACATGCAGGAAGCACTACAGAGCAACAGTGATCTGAAGTAGAAGATAATACAAACCATAAATAAGGTTCAGTGCATTTAGTTTAGGCAAAAGAAGTTAATTTATTTAGCATCAATTATAAAGGGTTTACTGGAAAATACTTTACATTATTTTCATTTGTTCATTTTATGAAGTCTTACAAATCTTAAAAAAATATTTGTAGGGTTGTAATTCTCAGTAAGAGCATTTAGGCATGATATTCTATTTCACAGTCTATGACAACACGCATAAAACAACAATAATACAACATGGTACAAATGTAATGTAACTTACTTGCATGGTTCAAGAAGGTTCTGCAGCTTGTGCAGTTTGTCCCACTCAGATGCAGTCAGCATGACTAACTTGTGTTTCTGTTGGGCCAGAGTAGTCTTAACAGCCTTTTCATTCCATAAGAGACAGGTGATCATATCGAGTGACGAGTTCCACCTCGTTGACACATCTTGTATCAGTTGCTCTCTCTGTTGTTCTAGTGAAATTTGTTGTTAATGAAGTTCTTCTGTATTAGCCGGGCTGTGCTTAAAATGTCCAACAATTTTGCGACATTTTGTCATTGTTTCCGCGAATCCACTATCAGAGAGGCAAACAGTAATGGTCCGCTGTAATATATAGGCACGCCATGTGATGAAAAGGAAGCTTTCTTGCCGCTACGACCATGTTGCGTGCGCTGACAGTTCTGACTGTGGTCACCTTTTCCTGGATGCCCCAGTCGTCAGCCACTGTTAGAAACTGTTCGGCACATGCATCAGAATAGTGCCGTGTGACTGACTTCAGCACAGTTAACGCGAATGACGTAAGTTTCCAGTCACAATCGATGACGTGCGCAGTAACACCTAGATAGTTGTGATTACTGATTGACGTCCACTGATCTCCGGTTAGGGCCACATGTTTAGCTTGAGCTAATTTGTTCCGTTTTGATATTTTTCTGTGTCATACAGCTGATTTATTCTCTAAAGTACTGTACCTCTTGACGGTAGTGTGTAGGTTGTGTCGCAGGAAGTGATTCGAAATGCATCCATAAGCCCCTTGTCTTCCACAACATTAACAGGCCTACAGTCCATTGCAATCCATTTAGATATCGCATTTGTTAATGATTGCGATGTAGACTTACTTAATTTGCGGTGACTCGTCTCAGTCAGCGTGGTTTGGCGGAGCTTGCTGACTGTCGTAGCCGGGGGTGAGGTGACTACCAAGCTCGCTAAAACATGCTTTGAGTTCAGGTGGTATTTCAAACTAGAACTGCTTCAAAATTCCTTGTCACAAACAACGCAAATGACTTTGGTTTTATCAATGGCTCCACTAGCATCTCTTTTGTACCTAAAATTGCCCTTTAGCCAGCCATGCAGTTCTACAAAGTGTAACGTTACAGGTCTGTAGGTCTGTATTAATTAATCTAATTAACGCGTTAAATTCCCAGCTCTAATATAAATAAATTAATTACATCCCCAAATGAGGTCATCCAGACTGGGAACGCCCCCTTTAAAAGGTCTTGCCTCATGTTCCCTTCATTTGAAGAGTTCCTTTCCTCTTGTCGGCATCACTTTTCATCCATGCCAACATACTTCCTGCATACTTTTCAGAAAATTGCTCTAATAGATGTTTTGTTCTCTACTTTGAGAACAAATAAGTGATCTGTAGAGTGATATATGGATCAGTCACTTTGCAATGCTCTCCAACCTAACACTCAAAGCGCTACTGTGTAAACACTATAAAACATAATACAAATGATTCATTGTATTATAAATAAAATACACATGTAAAAGTCACATCTTTGTTCATATAAGGCTCAAAATAATAAAGCAAGCAAGCAAACAGGGTGACAGTGTCAAGGAACCAAAACTCCAATCATGTATAAATGGAGAAAAACCTTGGGAGAAACCAGGCTTAACAGGGAGGGCCAGTTCTCCTCTGGCACGTTAAAGCTGCAATTTGTTGAAGCTGCAATTCTTGCATAAAAATGGAGAGCTGAACACTGATTAATCATTTTACAAATATCAGGCACTGAGGAATGTTACAGAGATGGTGACAGAAGCATAATAATAATAATTGCAGCTATAACATCACACTGCTGCGACTAGGTAGGGAACTAAAATGTAGACTCAAACTGAGCTGGAGGTAGGTAGCATAACAGAAAAGATCTGGAAAAGATCATCTACACTTCCTTTAAAAATATACTGCAGAAGTGATCTAGTTGTAGGCTTGTAATTACAAGCTTATTGAAATCCAAATGGTGGGTGACCTTATGTTTTATTTCTTATATATCTTATTTTTGTGCTGCAATGTTCTAAAAGATACGGTTTGGTTGAATTTTTTTCCATGACAATAAGAAATTATTCAAGTCTTTGATTTAAAAATGAAATTCTGACTAGACACATACATTTCCTCTACATTAGGAAGTGTGGTAATACCAGATCTAGAAAAAAAGAGAACAATATATTTTTTTTTTTTACAAAAAAATAACCTTTAGGGTAATTTTCACATTTCAGATCTGTAGTCAATCTTAGCTCCTGTGTCCAAGATTTTGTTAAATCTGCTTTTGATGTGTGTCCTTGATTGGGTAAAGATAAAGGTAAACACTAAAAATAAATTAAACCTGCCATCAACAGGATGATCAGTACAAGGGCCAAAAACAATTTAAGTCCAACACACTCCATCTGCATGACTACATGCACCTGCTTTATATCCATGAAGCTTTAACAAAACACATCACTTAGTGTAAACATTTGATGTAAACATTTCATTAGACATTTCCATAAAAGATCTGAACTGTTGCAAACATAAGCTTTGATTTGTTTTAGTCAAACATTCCTTTGCTCACCCTCAAGCCAAAAACCGCATCCATCCATCATAAAAGTAATTCATACAACTGCAGTGGTTTAGTAAATCTTTCTATGTCATTGGTGCTTGTGTGTCTTATGAAGTTTTCTGTACATGACATACTGATCGCTTAATGCACTCAAAATATTAATCATTATTAACACAATGGTGTGTGTTAACATGGATTACTTGTATGATAGATGTATGCGCTTTTTGAAGCTTGTTCAACATTCAATTTGTATTCAATGTTATTACATAGCTGCGAAGACCCAGGATATTACATAATATAACTCTGATTGTACTCGGCTGAAGAAAGTCATATACACCTAGGATGGGTTGAGGAGTTCATAAAACTCCAAAAACACATACAAAATAAACTAGACAAGAGGGTCTCAATTCAAACAAATGAGAACAGAGCAAGCAAAATAACTCAAGAACAACTTAAACACTTGGCAGGCAGCACTGAGGTAAGGTTCAGGACTGAACACAGAGCAAGGAACAAAGCAGTCTTATATAGCGCAGAGAACAGGTGGTGGTGATTCAGGCTGATTACAGGTGAGCTTTAAGGAACCAGGTTCTCTACCGCCATCTAGCGTTAAGGAGTATGGGCCGATACCACAGCGCCTCTGGTAGCTTGGAGGATGTGACAAAGTGCTCAGACATTACAAAATTTTTTATTTAAATTTATTTTATTTATTTATTTAAATTTATTTATTTTTTATTTTACATATTTTTAATGCTAAAACATATAATTAATAAAATGTATTTTATTTTGTTCTTGACAGCAAAACAAAAAAATCAAATGTCCTGTATAAACATAGATGTGTATGTTTAAACATCACCACTCTCCAGAACTTATAACATGAGATACTGAAACTGACACCCTAAACCAGCAACATGAGTGCAAAACAGAGTAAAATTCCCTAAAGACATCTGGATATGGACAGTAACAGGTCAGATAATTATCTTTTATATTGTAATTTTTTATTAAAATTAAAAAAACTCTAATCAATTCTCAATAAAAAACACATTTACATTTACATTTAGTCATTTAGCTGACGCTTTTATCCAAAGCAACTTACAAATGAGGACAAGGAAGCAACTTCAATTACAATAAGAGGCA